>PVLD010006272.1:0-102280 GCA_004027595.1 Dinomys branickii
CAGATTGAGGAAGAGGCCGTCTATTCCTATTTTTTCTAAGGTTTTTAACATAAATATATGTTGGACTTTGTCGAAAGCCTTCTCTGCATCTATTGAGATAATCATGTGGTTTTTATCTTTGACTGTATTAATATATTGTATTACATTAATTGATTTGCGAATATTGAACCATCCCTGCATTCCTGGGATGAATCCTACTCAAAGCACTCTTATTTCTCCCATTCTTCTCTCCCAACAATCTCTTCACTTATTCTTCAGCAGTCTTAGATCTTGCTCCTTTTGTAGCAATAGTGTTGGGAAGAAGAAATCTTTCTAGGAACAGTTAACAATGGAATAAAGCTTTCAAAAGGGCTACGTTTCAATCTATTATTTTCTGACAGTTTGAAAAAAGTAAGTTAAAAAAATCCAGGTAGAAAATACAAAGAAAAAAACCCACAAATATTTTGAAATGTCAACTGATAATGACCCTTCAATCATACTATCCTGTGGAGAAAGACACAGTGATCAAATCCAAGTTATATACATATATGGTGAGCATACCATATCTATTTTAAATTTTACCCTTCTTCCTGAAGCCAAGAGGAATTGTTCTAAACCACGAACCATGCTCCATATTGTGTTCTATACCTTTCAGTGGCTCCCTCCCCACACACACTGCCTTGGGATAAGCTCTAAATGTTTTAATTTGGCTCATAGGGATGCAAGTAATTTGGTCTGCATTTACCACTGTACTTAGAAACCCTTCACCTCCTAGCTCAACCAAACTCCCTTCAGTTTCTCAAATTCCTCATGTTCTTTCCCTGGGCATTCTTCTTATTCTGATTGACTAGTGCTGTGCTGCCCTGGCAGGTATATAACAACTACCTTTTGGAAGCGGTGCAGGGGAAGAGCTTTGAGTTACCTGGTGATTTTCATGGTGTAAAGACTTTCACCTTAACTAATATTAAGCTGCCAATGTGATGTCATTGGACACGGAATTGGAAAGGAATGGACACTATAGGCACTAGAGGAGAGTGGGTACCTGTAGGCGGCAACACACGATTGGTCTAAGTCCAATAAAACTTTCAGATTCTGGCTTAGCATTTGCCTTCTTCAAGGATGCTTTCTTGATCATGCCAGGTAGTTTCATTGCTGCGTGTTCTTTTCCTGTTTATATGCTTTTCCATAATACTATGATTTCCTGTGCAAGTCTCTGACTCTAAGTAGGTCTTTTAGTAATAGAGACTGTGTGTCTTATTCACCACTGTCTCTCCAGAACCTTGTAGAAAGCTTCACATACGGCAGTTCTGCAACGAATATTGTTGAGTAAATGAGTGAACCATAAAAAGTCAGTAATAATAACTGACAGCAACTACCGTACTAATTGGTTTATATGCATTAACTTATTTAATTTTCCTAAAAATTCTATGGTAATGATATTTGATTGCCATCACTTTATAGATTAGAAAAATGGAGGTTTAGGACAGTTAAGTAACTTGCTCAGAATCACATGGGAACATGTGCAATCATATACAAGTTCATGAAGTATTACTCTACCTTGAACTCTTATTTTCTACCTTATACTGACTTATGTTTGTTTTAAGTTTATTAAAAGTAGCAGTAGTTGCACAGTGGGTTTCTGTGGGGAAGATTCCAAATCAAAGTCATTTTTACATGGTGGTACACCCCTGTAATCACTGCACTTGAGAGGCTGAGGCAGGAGAATTGCCATGAGTTTGAGGCAGCCTGGACTACACAGTGATCTCAAAGCTAGCCTGAACTACATAATGAGAATTTGTCTCAAAAACAAAACAAAAAAACAACAAAAAAGTCATTTTTATTCAGGACTACTATAAATGGATACAGTTAAATATAGTCACTGACATTGAATTAGTACAAAATTAATGACAAACAATTGACATTGTGGTACTAAACTATACATTTACTTTAAATCATAGTTCCAATACACAGAAAGAATCAGACATATGGACAACATTAAACATTTCTAATATTTTAAAAATAACTTTTTGCTTTAGAATAATTTTAGATTTTAGAAAATTGCAAAGATAGGAGAGTTTTCATATATACTTCATCATTTTTCCTTTAGTGTGAAGATTTTATATTATGATACATTTATCACAATGAAAAATAATGCTGATACATTAATATTAATTAAAATGGATGCTTTATTCATAGTGCCTCCTTTTTTACCTAATGACTTTTTACTGTTCTGCCTGTTTATCCAGGGTATTATTACATCTATCCATCTTGCTTTTTTGGATCTTTTAAGCTGTTTTTGAGACTTGTTGTTTTTAATCACTTTGACAGTTTTGAGGAATATCAGTCCCACATTTTGCAGGATGATCCCTGCTGGAATTGTTCTGAAGACTTTCCCTATATTTAGGTTGATGTTAAGGGCTTGGGGAGGAAAATCACAGAGGTGAAGTGCTGCTTTCATCACATCCTATCAAGGGTATGATTATCACCATGACACTGAGGTTAATCTTAATCACCTAGTTGAGGCGATGGTTGTCAGGTTCTCCAGTGCCAGTCAGTGCAAGCACATTGAAATGACTAGGGAATTATGTATCTAACTAGAGGACAGAGTTTGCAATTTTTTGAAATTTTTTGACATAGAAGATGTGACTAATTTATTCAATCATTTATTTATGAGAGTATAGACATAGGTGTTAATGTTGTACTTCACACTTTCATCAAATACCACTTTTTTGTTGTTGTTTCTAGGATTGTTATGGCTTTGATCATTGGCTTTTTAAAGTTGATTTCTGGGTTCTTTGGACAGAGTCTGTCATTCCGGTTTTTTAGTCACTCACTTATTTTCTGGCACTAGTAGATGATCCAGGCTCACCATATTTCCTGTTCCAACCTTGTAATCGGCCATTCTCTGAGGAGCCTTAATTCCTTTTACTGATGAAAAGTATGGGAAATCATGGTTTAAGTACTAGGTCTGCTTCTTGCTACTGGACTGTCATACTAGTAGGTCCTTTCAGCTGACAGCATAACAAATTGATGGATGTATATTAACTCTTGTGTGTACACACTGTAACTACTTCTAGATGTAACTTCTGTATCTATATTAAGCTAAACCTGAGTTCATACTGATATTTTCAACTGTAATCTATTATCTCATGGACTATTTTGGGTTCTATCCCTTTCTTTTCTGTAAGCTCACACTTACATCTCTATCAGTTTACCTAGTCCTTCAGTTCCAGTGTACATGTACAGGGATTTCAGAACTGTCAGTGCACACTCCCATGGAAACAGTTTCACTGAGAATGTAAAGCTTATGTGTGTTAAGACACACCCATCTAAATTGGACCAGCGTAGTTCTGGGTGTGGCTGAGGGGATTTAATGAAGACAGAAGATGGACCCGTCCTAGGGAGGCTCGTTACCTCAATTGTATGAAAGAGAAACAAAGAATGAGGGCTGACTTCTGTTTCTTTGGAGGTGCTCCAGTCTTCACGTTGGACATTGTCCATGGGCTTCCAGCCTAGACCCTTCGGCCTCCTGATACCGATTTGCATGAGACACAGTAGTGAGCTCCTGGCTTTTAACTAGACCCTTCATGTCTCTGGAGTACAGACATCCTTTGCACCCTTCCCCCCCCCCCCGATTCTGTAAGCTAATCTTGTAAATTCTAATAATTTCTGTATCTGCACTAAATCTCTTTTTTGTAGGAAGCACTGATTGACACCATATATGTATTTCCTTTGGCCTTTTGTCTTACATGCTTCACTCACTTCTAAAGTTACTTAGGTTAAAATCTTTCCCCAACACTTTAGCACTATACATTGTGAATTGGAGATTTATTTGTGTCTGCCGGGGGCTTGCTATCTCATTCTTTTTATTGCTGAATATTTTGATTTTATACAGACTTACCACACTATCCATTTAATTTTTGAAGGACATCTCTACTGCTTCTGATTTTTGTAATTATGAATTCCTAGTAGATTTTTAAAAGTAATCGTGAATCACTGGAAATAAAAGCATCATCTAGTAAGTACAAATTTGGGTACACAATGGTATGCCCATAATAAATATATTTAAAGAACTTTTACCATCACTGGAAAAGTAAAACAAATGGAGAAAGATCATTCACATTCTCTTGATACTCTGTGTCACAGAGCTCCCAACCATTAATTTAAAAGTATCTTTGATGATTATTTCTTGCAGCAACGGGTGGAAGATGCAATGGACACTATTGTTTATGGAAACAAAAGGAAAAAACATCTATGTAAGAGTGAACACATATAAACCACACTGTTTCGGAAAGTGTATCTGCTTAGTCTCCTTAGCCAGCTGTATTTCTCCACCAGGACGAAGCTAAGGAAGATGTAGGTTTGCAGGTGGATAGTTAGAAGAACAGTAGAGAAAGCAGGCCCTCAATTCTTGCATTCTCTAAGAACTCTTAAATTTCTGGTTCTATTTTAAGTAAGTCTGTTGTAGCATTTTCCCCTTGGAACACTGGCAAAACTATTCAGTAAACCTTATTCCACTGGGAGTATTGTACAATCATTGTTTCACACAAATGTTAAATCCTTGCCTTTGAGATTTCTTTGCTTTTAGTGCTAGAGACTCTGGGAAAAAATTTTGCATTAATTTTATCTGGTACCCCTTGCCACCTTAGAAGCTCTGCAGCTGACGATAATGGACACAGGCAGGTAGCTGTCAACACCTGGGTTCCTTTCTTTGAAGTTTTATTTTAAAAGAAACAACTTTGAAATAGAAAGAACCACATGCCAATAGGGTATAAAATGTTTTTGCAAATTTTTGACTCAGCAGTGGTTTCCTACAAAGCCTAATTCTTTCAGAAATGATAGTTTTAAGAGAGTGGAGGTTGGTTAGCTTAGCTTCTACACTGTCACATAAGTAGTGTGACAATGTGGTAGTCACCATTTTGGGGGGAGTAAGACACTGAGAAGGATTTGATAGAGTCATTCCCAACTCCTTGCTCATAGAATTCTTTAATTTTTAAAAAATCATTTCCTGTTGGTACAAATGGCCTAAGAATGGCATAGATAATTAGTACTTCTTAGCATTTTATTAATTTACAAGTAAATACTGAGCCATTCATAATATTGCTTTTGAAAAACAGGGTATCTAACCTTCACAATATAAACCACAGATCTAAATTTGTTGGGAAGAAACGGAGGGAGCCTCAAGTAATGGGGCTGGTCCATGCTCCATAGGATAGCTCCTCACTGCAGGCACAAGCCTTACTCTGTTGTACATTTGGCTTATACTTGAAATTTGGAAGCAAAGTCCCATGGAAAAGCACTGGTCATCTGCTACCATGCTTGTTCAGAACATGAGATTGTACTGGAAGCAAAATCATTGTACATGGTGACCTCTTTATTGGTCACAGAAGACAAGGACATAGATCAGAAAGTGTACATGGCCTAGCAAATAGATCGATTCTTATGTAAAAACGGTATTTAATAGACAAAGTACATGTCCGCATGTTGAATTCCTTTCTTATAATTTTCATATGGCTCATTTCCACTGAGGAACATTCACAAAAACTGTCCGTTCCTGTAAACAAGAAATCGTATCATTATTTCAGGCAAGCATCTTTAACTTTTAAGGATTCTGCTTTTTAATAGAGTGAGGGTCACCATCTGGATCCGTGTGACATTCATGGTAACAATACTGAAGTTATAAAAGCAAGAAGTAGAGGCTTTCTTTGAATTAATTTAATATATGCACCAATCTGTGCTTCTCTTTTGAAAAATTTCCTTAAATAAATCTAATTATTTAATAACTTAAAGATTACTGATCCACTGAAATTTATTTATAAATCAAATTATTATAATAGTAATATAACTTTTATTATGTACCACACTGCATTATTAGTTTTTTATATACCTATCATATCTACTTACAGATCCATAGATATATATGGATATATGTATGGTATGTATGCATATGTATGTTAAATGGTATACACCAGAGATGAAGAAAATAGAAAACCTACTAACATGTTGATGTCTCTCTCCTCTGTCCTGTGGTACTACAGTGCCACACTCCCTGTCTGTATGATATCATTTGCTGGCTAATTTCACCACAGGTCATCTGAATATATATTATAAATCCAAACAAAGTATGTTTTAAGTACATATTGTCTAGAACATTTGCTAATAGTCCATCCTATACCTAACATTAGTACACTGTAATTATTCTATTATTTATTCATAATTAAATCTAAAATATAAAAACAATAAAGTTAAACAACCCACAATACTTGAAAGTAAATGGTTGCAAATTTTTAAAAAGCTTATAAAAAGACTGTTGGTAATTGACCTTATGAAAGTTTTCTGCATACTTTAAACTTGTTTATTCTCTCAATAATTATTTATTAATAATTCTTTGGTTTTCATATTGAGCTAGTAGTTGTGGGCAAAACAAATATAGAACTTTTAATCTAGCCCAGACTCCAAGATTAAGCAAAGAAATCAATTATTTAGGCAAAGAGCAAGACAAGAGCACATTAATAAATGAAAGGGGGTGCTTCTTTATGCTGGGCGGTTAGGAAGCACTTCTCTGAGGAGATCATATTTAACTCGTGACCTGAAATTTGAATAGAAGAAGGTGTTTTTAGAGGAGGTGGTTGTTGTTGTTTCCAACAGGAAAGGAAATGGAGCCCAGTTAAAATGAAACAATATGCAGATGATGATTTTTTTAGACATATTTAGAATGGAGGGTGATTAGTCCTGAAGTTCTATGATTTAACGCTATTTCCCCCCTCTGTGTGTGTCTGCTAACCCTCAAAGTACACTTTTACTGGGAGAAACAACTTCACTTATGTGTTTATGTTAGAAAGGAGTGACCGACATGATTATTATCCTTGTTTCTAAGATGTACTATGAGCAGATAGGAAGGCTATCAGTAGTAAGGGAGAAAGTTTCAGTCATTTTGAGTTCTCAAAGATACCCAATATTTTCCCTAATTATGTTATATGTAGGATTTTGCTACACCCATTCAGGTGATGAAAACTTAAAGCATTGTTGTTACTGACACTTGGTAGACAATGTTTTGATTTCTGCTAGTACTTAATTCGTGTGTGTGTGTGTGTGTGTGTGTGTGTGTGTGTGTACATATCATTAAAGCGGACTTGTAAGGTTTCGAACCCAAACACCAGACCTATTCAAGAGTATATACCATCTCTCTCATTTTCATCTTTTATGGTTTTAGTGTTAAAAGTTCATTACCACTCAAGATTTTTTCTCATTGGGCAACTTTAGTTTGAAATTCTTCTCACATATTAATATAAATTCTTTTTCTTTATAAATGACAACTCACTTTGCTCTTGGAACAACACAGAACAAATGTGCTTTTTCTCTTAATGGAATTTCAAATATATGAATGCAATTCAATTTCTATGTTATCCTTTCCCAATTAAACATTGTCTCAGTCCCTTTGACTCTCACAGGAATCGATCTGTCTATTATTAAAGAGATGACCTCTATCTTATTACCTTTGGTAGTAACTGTAAATGCTGATTCATTTACATTATTATTCACAGCTCTCAAGCACCTTTAAATTTCTTTCTCAAAGAAATTTATTCCCTTTTGATGGAAAATATAATTGTTTTTGACCTGTAGATCTGTGCCCTTGTTAATTGTTCTCTTTCACCTGCAATACATTCTTCCTGGATACCTATTCTTTTGTGCAATACTATGATCTTCTAATATGTTCACAAACTCTACCAACTTGAGAGTCCTGGCAAAGACGTCTTATCAAAGGGTTCTCTAAAGAAGTAGAAGCAATGCTTCCTGGAAAACTATAACTCAACTGTGTTTCAGTGTGTGAAATCTTATTGGATGGAAGTGCTTTCTGTAGAATGGTTTTAAAGGGAAAGTTAATGGTCCTGTTGAGCATAAATATTTTATTCAGATGATAATGATCTATTATGAGTGGTTAAATCACTGGTTTACAACCTGAGATGGTCAAAGGTCCAGAGAGTTCCTTGCAATTACACACACAACCATCATGGTGGATGTCAGTACAGCAGACAGCACCCACTTAAATGGGGTATTTTTTATAAAATCATTTTTATCTTTTTCTGTAAATGCTTTTTTGCCATAAGATTTAGCTGAAGAGATGCTAAAATTATTTTGAAAACCATTGGAAACTTTAAAACTATTTTCCTTACAAATAGTGAAACATTTTCATTAATCTTCTTGTTAAAACTGGGATCCTTTGTGACCTTGGGGTTTTATGTATAACAATGAATAACGATGCCACCTACAAGGGCTAATGACACTAAGTGAAGAAGTGAGAATTAGGAATAGGTAAACCCCCAACCTGCTAAGATCCCGCTGCCATGCAAATGCCCATGATAAAGAAGAAAGGGCAGGGAAATTACGGTTCACAGGGCTGTATAGAAACAGCATTGTTCTCACAGAGAAGGCTTTCTGAGAGCCCCCCAGGCTGTGCGGCTCTTTTAAATCAGCAAGCTCTTTTTATTTTCAATAGCAAAGTGGAAAAAAGCAACTCCTTTTCCCTTTTTCTCTTTCAGGAACTCCAAGCTCTAAGTACTGCTGAGTCACTTACTCTCTCATTAAAGAGGGAAATGCCGTCCCTTTGTAGGTTGAATGTAGAAGATTTATGAAGAAAAAGAAAGAGTAGAGAAATAGATCATAACAGCATTGGATTTAATATTTTCTTCATTTTACAATGCTCTGCCTTGCTTGACATGTTTACTTTACAAACACTTATATTCCTGGCTTAGCATTGCTCTCAGAACACCATGGTGCATAATTAATGTCAAGGTGGAAGGTGATTATGCAGCAAATGCTGCTCCCTCAGCTCTGAAAAGCATTTTTAAAGCCAATTTAGGTCACACATGGTTCAGTCTCTTAGAAATCTTTCTTAATTGTTCAGCTAAAGAGAATGCCTCAGGGCGTTTATTAACAGACATTCCAATGGGCTGTGGATCCTGGGGTGTCTAAATGGGCTGAAAGGCGAGCAGAGGATTCACAGGGTGCGGTGGGGAAGGGGTGACCTTTGCAGAATGGAGGGACCCCAAGAAGGTTGTTTTCATTTTTGTTCAAGCCTCTTAGAGCTCTAAGCAAATTGCCAGTGCAAAGGACACCATTTAGCTAGCAAGTGTATGACAAATTGTGCAGTGATTTAAAGAAGAAAACTGTACTTATTTTCCTCACTCCAGCGGGCTTCTGAGGTTCACATGGCATGGAAGATGTCAGGCTAGGAACGGGATACTAAATACATTTTTAAATGGACCATTTCTTTTCTGTCCTATTCTTATGTGCTGCTTTCTGAGTCCTTGGCTGAATGGGGGTAGATTGACAGTCTTCTGCCATGGAGTCAAATGATGAAAAGATGTCAAGCTCCTTTTGGCATCTGCAGCCTCGAAAGTTGGAGCCAGAAAGAGCTCTTCTGGGGAGGTCACCAGGGTTTCTGGTGGGGAATGGAAGATTGCGGAGGGGCCTTTAGATTTCTCATCTGCCCAGGGCGTTACACCAATTTAGCACAGAATGGTGCTCTATGGTACCTCTCTCCCTCCATTTCTTCCTTGTGACTTGCCAGGGTGATTCTATTCCCGCACATTTCATGGAAATTGTGTTTGGACAAAATAAATGTTCCTCATTTATCGTCACTACATGTCAATAGGTTAATTAAGAGGCAGGGCCTAATATTAGGGTTCCTCTGCAAGGGATTTGGTGAGAGACAGCTCCCAGGTGAAACCTGCAAAGAAGGGAGAAAAGCAGGAGAGTATGAGAGAGAAGCTATACCTCAGAGCAAATTTGGCTAAGGGTAGACCCGGGGAACCCTGGTCCTGGATCATGGCATCACGTGTTTGTACTACTTTGAGGCAAGGAAACATTTTTTTATTCCAATATTAGTTAGCCATTGGGTATGGGCTTCCCCTGCAAGGAGAGCAGAAACTTTCAAACTTTCCTGGGGAGGTGGCTCTAAGCTGGCTCCTGAAGGCAGTTCTCATGGGAACAACGAACTCATGAACTGTGAGCAGCCGAATTGGAGCTATAGAAGGGGATGGAGGCACCTTTAGTTAAAATCAACCTTGCCAACATGGGCATGAAGAGTGTCCCTTATACCATGCAAAACACCTGTCTTGCCCAGTGGTTTGTACATGACAGGGATGCCCCAGGACCAGTTGTGCTAAGTTGAATCTTTGTATGAAGAGGGTTACTAGGGATAGAGAGCAGGAATCTGCTGACATTTATTTTAAGGGGCTGGATAACAAATATGTTGTAATTTGTGAGCCATGTGGTTTGTGTTAGAACTACTTGGCTCTGCTGTTGTAGGAGGAAAACAACTAAGCTAATGAGCAAGACTATGTTTCCACAAAACTTTAGGTAACTAGATTTAGCTGTAGGTTACGGTTTCTTTACCCTAATACAGGGATAAAGCAGAGAAGAATAATCAGTGTTCCTAATTTATCTTTCTAAAGTAGCATTCATTTTCATTTCTGATAAAAGCCTTGCAAATAGTGTTTTCTAATTTTGATTAAGAATATGAGCTTTGCAGTTATAAAGACCAAATCTCATTTTTGCTACTCTTTAGACCATTTCAAGGAAGAAATAAGAGAAGGTATTGAATCCATTTATAATATGGTAACTAGCCCTTCATAAGTGCTTCTTAAAATACTACTTTATTGTTATTTCCCACAGGATACCGTGTTATAGTCACTTCCTTGACATTATCCATATTTTATTTAGTGTCTGTTATAGTTTGTGTCTAGATATATCCCCAAAGCCTCTTGTAGTCATAGGACTTTTGCAGAGATGGCTGAATCTAGAGCATGCAGTGCTGGGTTACAGGTGCTGGGATTAAGGCTGGGTGATTGCTGGATCAGCCTACTGATTCGATTGGCACTGCCTGAATCCAGGTGGACTGGAGACAGTACAAGGAACAGAAAAAGGTTTCTCTCTCCTTTTATGCTCTTGATGCTTTTGTTGTCCTTGGCCTGTATGAACTGTTGCCCCTCTGTCTTGTGCCACCCTGCCTTGGAGCCAGCCAATGATGGACTGAAACCTCTACAAACTGTGAGCTAAATAAACCTTTCCCCTTTTCACTTTGGGTGTCAGGTATTTTTGTCTCAGAAACAAAAGAAAAGTAACTAAGACAGTGTCTAATTTATTTCTGAGATGTTTGAGATTGCTAGTTAAGTTGTGTAGAATAAAGAGGACTGGATTTTTAAAGGTGTCTTTTCTTACATCAAGTTGACCCCAGATCAAAACACATGCTTCTGTTAGGGCACCGTGGTGCACCCTCTAATCCCAGCACTGAGGCTGAACCAGGAGGAATTATGTGAATTTAAGGCCAGCCTTGAATTCAAGGCCAGCCTGGGCTACATAGTGATTTCAAGGACTATATACAAAACTGTCTCAAAAGTATAAATAAATAGAATAAAAAACAAAATAAACAGCACATTTTTTGGGTTTCAGTTTCTCCCTTTCTCTTATTCAGCAGAGATAGATGGAATTAAGATTTATCAAATACTCCCTCATCTAGAGTTTGAATTGATGTTGTGGCGGAATTTAACTGGATGGGAGTCTGGCAGAAAATTCGGACATGCAAAGGCTTCCTAATTCCTCTAACAAAAGATTTGCCAGAGGGGGAAATGAGACTGACTTGACATAACGTCTTCACCTGATCCCCTGTGTGATCGTAACTTGACTCAGTCACTCACTGAATGCCTGAGTGAGCTTCCAACTCCACTGCAAGTCAAAACAATTTTTGCTTGTTTCATTTCCCTTCCAATATAGGATTAAAGTAAGACTCGCAATGGGAGCTTAGTTTAAAACAGAGCTGTCTGTCTGTTCCTCTGGGAGAAAAAAAAAAGTGAGCAAAATTTTTCTTGTCTCTAAGGAGCCTGAGGAGTTGGCCTTTGTTCCAGAGAAGAAGCTGGAAGGCCCTGTGCTGCTGATGCCGATGTGCTGAGGAAGTGCACTCCTCAGAGGCCAGCCATCCATCATGACTCCCTTGCTGGGCTTTCCCTTCCCAGACAACTACATACGGTCCAGGTTGGACATACAACTCTGCATTGGCCTGGGGGTGATGAATGGCACCCTTTCAGTAGATTAAATGGACTGAGCCATCCAAGAGAATCTGTTTTATGGAATCGTTTGGCTTATTGAACAGCCTCCTGTTAGAGATAAATAAAATCTTCCAGCAAAGGAGCTTTTTTGCAATTTTTCCCCAGCAGTATAGCCCTTTGTTGCCAGGAAACAGCCAGCGTTATAGGAATGGCAAATATTGCACTAAGAGAGTAGTGGTTTGGGAGCCTTCTTTCTCTTGAAAGTAAAACCCCAGCTCCTTCTCACTGCAAGCACCTCACTTTCACGCTACTTTCTTCCTTACGCACACTTCCAGGCACACCAACTTTCTCTGTGCCTCAGTTCTGTTGGAGTGTGTCCTTCCAGGGACTTTGCTGTTTGTGTTTCTGTGTTTGGCACATTTCTTTCACCATATCATCACAGGACTAGTTCTTTGTGAATGTTGCCTTAGTTCAAATGTTGCTTTCTTGGAGGTGGGATTTGTTTTTCTTAAAATAACTTGTAAAGAGGCACTTACATCACTCTCTGAGCATAATCTTGAATTTCTCTAAGACTCTCTTACGTATTTTTTTACTTGTTTATTATTTGACATTACCTTCTGCAATGAAAGATGTCTGTGTCCTTAGCTTTTCGATCATTGCCTGATACAAAGGGATGCTTCAGTAGTATTTGGTAGGAGAACAGATTGAAGAATGATTCAAGTGATCTGGATCACATTCAAAACTAGTTGTGTAAAAACAGGAAATTTTCATATTCTTTCTTGGTGTCAGTTTTCCTAACATGAAGGGGTTGGCATGTTTACTGGTGTACTTCTAGTTTAGAATTTGATTTGGACTTTAATCTTCGCTAGCATCAGCATCATAATATTGGGATCAAGAGTTAGTACACTGCATCTTTTTTGTGTAAGTGGTTTTTATCAGTTTTGTTATTTGACATCACAAAAAGCATGCTTACTTTTGGATTGTGGAAACACAATTCAAATGAATAGGTAGAGATTAAACTGGAGCAGTTGAGGCTTATAACAATGAGATATGAAATACACTATTAATTTTCTCAATTTTCAGCAGGCTATTTCCACTGAGAAGTAACCCTTAGTGGAGATAGTGAAATGTGGTATGCTTTTTGAAAAGACTAGTTTTGATTTCAATTTAGGTATTTTTGAAGATGATAGAAAACTTCTCCTAACATACATTTTCCATACACAGTTTCAGTCCTGTCATTTATCTTGAAGAGCATGCCATGATCAGCAGGATGTTGAATTTCTCTTTCTAGAAGGTGGTAGTTATCCAGTTGCTCATTCCTGTGCTACAATCACATGCTGTGTGGCAGTGGTGGATATCATTTTGGCTGAACTCATTGACACTCTTCTTCCCATGCAGACAGGCCAGAGATATAGCTCAGCAGTACAAGCACCTGCCTGGCAAGCACAAAGTCTTGAGTTCAATTCCTGGTACAAAGAAAGAAAAATCCATGCAAATAACACAGTATATAATTTTAGAAATCAAGAAAGTGTTTTTATCAGTGTGCTTCATTGTTACTCATGGATATTTATTAAGCATCTAGGGCTGGGGATATAGCTCAGTGGAATAAGTGCTTGCCTGGCAAGCACAAGGTCCTGAGTTCAATCCCTGATTCCACCAAAAAAAAAATAAAAAAAAATAAAAAAAAATTAAGCATCTACTATGTCCAATAATTTCACAAATATAGACAAGAAAGAAACAATGTGGATCCAGCCCCTATTTGTTTTTTTTTTGGCGGCACTGGGGATCGAACTCAGGACCCTGCGCTTGCTAGGCAGGCGCTTATTCCACTGAGCTATATCCCCAGCCCACCAGCCCCTATTTATAATTTACATTAGATATGATAAACATTAGTTTAGCACTTAATGTTTACTAGACTGGACACTTTTTCCTTTATTTATTTGTGCCATGTGTTTTTTTTAAAACTATCACACTATAAAGGTGTTACTGTAGAAATCTAGCAGATGAAAAAGCTAAGGGTGGGAAGTTCTTGCAATTTCCCCAGCATTTAATTATGTATTAAACTGGAGCTTCTCATCTCAGGTCTAGTGTCTATATTAGTAGACCACAGGAAGACAAGTGATTGCACAAAATGAATGCAGGCTGCGCAAAAATCATTATAGAACAGGGCAAGTTACTCTAAATATAGTGGAAGAGGAGAAATATACAGTTCTATAGCTCTACTTTGAAAAAGTGACTGTATTATGGTACTCCAGAGAAACATACATCCTACATATGCATTCATCCTATCCTATCGTATCCTTCCCTGTCCTGTCCCATCCCATCTCATCCTGTCCCATCCTTCCTTTCTATCTATCTATCTATCTATCTATCTATCTATCTATCTATCTATCATCTATGGAGAAAATGTAGACAAAGTTCTAAAAAACTGGCCACATAATTACAAGGGCTGAGAAGTCACAAGTCTGCCACTAGCAAGCTGGTGAAGCAGAAGAGTTGAGGCTAGACTTTCAGTCTTGGGACTGGTGGTCTCAGTTCAGTTTTGAAGGCAGGAAAGAATGGCTGCCTCTGCTGAAGGCAAAGTTTTCTTGTGAGTAGATGACCCTTTTTGTTTTACACAGGCTCTCAACTGACTGAATGAGGTACATTCACTTTAGGAAGGGAAATGTGTTTTACTCAGTCTTTGTGGGTTTTATTTTTTGAGACAGGGTTGAATGATGTAGTTCAGGCTGACCTTGAACTCAATATGTAGCTCAGGCTGGTCTTAAAGTCATGGTGATCCTCCTGCCTCAACCTCCAGAGTGCTGAGATTACAATGTGCCACCATGCCTGGCCTTTACTCTATCTTTGGACTCAAATGATAATTTCATTCAAAAACACCTTCAAAGACATCCCAGTACTTGACCAAATGTCCGAACACTTTATTCCTCCCTTCTTTCCTCCTCTCTCTCCTTGTCTTTTCCTCTCTCTCCTTCCCATCTCCTTCCTTTTGACAGGCTCTCACCAGGTAGTCCAAGTGAGTCTTCACAACCTTCCTGCCTCTGCCTCCTGAGGGCTTGGATTACATGTCCGCAACAACATGCCCAGCATAATTCCTTTTAAAAAATGGAAGGAGATGTTTGCTTTTGCTTATTTTAAATTGTGCGCTATTCATTCTCCTTTTCATTTTTACTGAGTCCTAATAACCTTTTTACAGAGTTACCTCTACTGAACTTGTTCTTTAAGAGACCTTTAAGTCAAAGTGCCTTACTTTTATCTTCCTGAGGGCAGACACATGACTCAAACTTACCTCAAAGGACCCTTTCTGGGGCTAGAAATCTTGAGTGGAGAGAGATGCAAAGAGGGAAAATTAATTGGATACAGTTCTCAGTAACAGAAGCTCTTTGGATACTTCTTGCTTCTTAGACACCTGAAAATGCCAAGTGTTAAATGTCGTGTTTGCATCTGTGTCTCTATATGTCTTCCATTGTCTGCAGTGGAAGTACACTCTTAGTTACAGAAGCACTCTGTGATTCCCCACCCTTTTGTATCTAGTCCTACTGAGGATGAAATTTAGCTGTTCTAGATTTGCTGCCGGCATGGGTTTCCCAAAAGCGTAATCATTCATCCGAAGCCTGGACTGCTGCTGAGAATTTTGTAGCAAAGCTGTTTGTGAAGTGCTTTCATTTTTGCCCTTGTCAAGATTGGCTTCTTTTGACTCATAGTTTCCCCACAGCCTGAGACCAGACCAAAGCCATGATTTTTGCTTAATCTTAAAATCTCCTTATAATACTCATTTTTCAAGTGGAATTCCTGGCATTATTTAACAATATAGACTGTATACTTCAACAGGGATTTAAGTAGTTGATTATACGGCATTTTTTCTATTGCCCTTGAAGAGCTTCTGTGCAGTAAGAACTCATCACCAAGGGTCCCACTCACTTTCCCAAGGCTGAGACACAATGCCCGGCAGCCCCCGCTTCATAGTGCAGAAGACGATCCAGGAACTTAACTCAGTTCTCTCCTGCACCGACTTTAGCAACCTGGTCATGTTGGTAGGATTGATCTCTCTTCCTCACTGACCCGTAGAGCTCAGAGAATGCTCTAGGTTGTCCCCCAGCCAGACTTCAACACTGGCGAATTCCATGATGTATTCTAGACCCTAGTCCAGTCGGGAACATGGGCTGGGCATGAGCAATAGCATCTGTTTCAGAAAACCATGCCCTCCTGCATTGCTCCACTGTTCCGCTCTGCGTTGGCAGAGGAAAACATTCCCATTTGACAGTTTCATTTGGCTGTTTTAGAGCCTTCCAGATCCTCCAATTGCCATCAGTATTCTCTCCTATGGCAGTCTAGTAGATCTTACCGTTGTGCTTTTTTTAAAAAATTCAACATATTATGCCTCTGTCTCCTTGGTCTCTTTGGTTCATATTTTAGCAGTGTTCATACACAGCCAAAATCTCATCTTTACCCTTTTTAAAAGTGTGTTTAGAGTGTATTATGGTAAACCTTCAACTCTTTCAATCACATCAGCAAACATTTAATTCTGCCCTTTATAACCTGAACATGCTTTGTTATTCCCCTCACATTTCATGCCTCAGTGGTTGTTGTAAGTTCCCTGCTGTACTGCAATAGCCTGTTCGGACACTCAATCCTCGTATCCACTGGGATATCACGTATTGCTAAGGTCAGAATTTTCCTTTCTGTGAAATTGTGCAGTTTTACTCTCCGAGATATATCTTGTGCTTAGGGTACACATTTTTTTTAAAAATCCCAGCTACTTGCTTCCCTTACTTGGCAATGCTTGAAAATATTCACATGTCTATAGGGGAAATTCACAGATTTCTGACCAAACTAGAAAATTAATGAATAAGGTGCTTAAAAATCTCTGCTTCTTTCTTGTATCTTTCCTACCCTTGGGTCATGTATGACAGTACCTATAGCATATTTATCTTTGTAGCATGTACAGTTATGTTTTCATTTTTAAGAGCATACTGGGCATCTCAAATCAAGCAAATGAAATATTTCATATCAGCATTTTCAACAAAGTGATTTAATTCAGTATAATTTTCATCTTTATACCCAGGAGGCAAGAATACAGGTTTTTTCTCAACTGCACATATCCACTTCCATGATGAAGGGGAGAAAGTCACATTTTCATGGAAGTGGCCCTGGGAGGGGAATGGGCACCTAAGTTTCTCAATGATGTTGAATCCCTTGTGAGCCTTTGGGTGAAGAGTACAATAATCCTACCTTCTCCCTTCCTGGATTAATCCTTCTTTTTCTGTCATTCCCTGAGTTGTCTTAATTCCTCCCTTGATTGATTTTTTGAACACCGTATCATCAAACATCTGAAGCTCAGCTTTCCTCTGCTTGTAAATGGGCTTTCCTTGTGACAAAGCCCATCTTGCTCAACTGTGCAAATGCTGTCGGTGTCACTAGTTTATGGCAGACAACTGACCCCTTGCTCCACTAACACTGCAGGAAAGAGTAGTTAAATGCCCTAAAAAGTAGGAGTAACATTTGAACTGGAGTCAGTTTGGAGAAGGACATATTATAGAAAAAGGCGAGGATGGAAGACTGGAGGCAATACCGGAAGACCTTGCAATGGTAGGACTTTCAGGTTTAAAGACAACTGAAAGCACAGCAAAATCCTGACTTGCAACACCAGGAGGGAAAGCAGGTAAGAGAATCGTATGCTTTCTCTGATATTTCTCTTCCGTGTTTTTTCCTTTGTTCAAATGATGATCTAACTTCTCATTTCCAGACTTTTGAGCCTTGCACGGGTTTTAAGAACCTTCAGAAGACTACCTTGGAGGTAGAATACTGTTTTATCCAGAAAACCCAGCTATTACATGAAAGTCCTTCTAGCTTAATTATACTGGTGCATAACCCGTGTTATCTACCTTACGGATAAGAATGTCTCTCTCAGGTATATATAGTCTGGAAGATTATTCCCTGTCTTCTGGACATTTATATATGGTAACCAGTGACATTTTTGGACCACAACAAATGGTATGTGCATAAACAACTAAATAGGATAAAATTTAGAACAGTGTTACAATTTGCAAATGGAGTGAGTCCCCCAAAGGTCCACATGTAGCGAATTTGGGCCTGGGTTTTGTGAATGAGAGTTAGAATGAAACTTTCAGAGGTGGAGTTCAGTGAGAAGTAATTAGGTCATTGAGAGTATTGCCCTAGGAAGGAATTGATGAAGTTCTTGTATAATTGGTTAGTTCTAGTGAGTGAGGTGTTAGAAAAAGAATTAGCCTGACCCTTCAATCACTCTATGGTTTTCTGTTGCATGAAGCCCTTGACAAAGTCAGCACTGTGATTTTTTTGGAATTTCAGCTTCTAAAACTGTAAGCTAAATAATCCTCTTTGCTTTAGAAGTTGCCACAGCTGAATTATTTTTTAAAAACCTGACTAATCCAAACGACCATGTTGACAAGTGGCTCAGGTCAAGTTGGACTATTGCATAATAATCACTTGTTTTTCTCTGATGTCTCAGAGCATTTCCAATTGAAATTCTGGGTTCTACACTTGAACATAGAAACATCAGAGCACAGTCTTTCTGTTGGTTCACTCATGTCATTGTATACTGACTTTTTCCCTCCCAGTCAAGGTATTGAGCCCTAGGAGGGACTGACAAGTCAGAAAACAGCTATCCTGATTTGTGAGGAAGAGCTAAGAATATGGACTTTTGTGACGAATTTCCAAAGGTGAAACCTAGACTCTCACGTACCAGTATTAAAAGCTTGACCAAGTTGCCTAACAATTTATGCCTTTTTTTCCCATTTGTTAAATAACAACAATAGCAATTTTTAAATCAGTGCTTAAGTAATGGCAAAGTGAGTTAGTGCATGTGGTGTTCAGAGCAGCCTCGAGATATAAATTTGAAGCTTTTGGGTTATTACTATCATTGCTTTTTGAGTGGTGTAGGGTAGCAGGTGTACCTGAAGGGCTTGGATTTAACTTTGTAGGACAAAGGGAAAAATTAATAATGGCAAACCACCAGTTCACTCCAGTCTTCTCTATGATATTCCATACTCTTCTTACAGCATGTCCTAAGTGGCTGTAATCACACTGCCTTCTTGAGAGAAGGCTGGAATTAGGAGACAAATCACATGACACCGTTCTAGGGAGAACTTTTCTTGTAGTATGAATACTGTAAGGGAAAAATTTTGTAAACATTTAAGATAGGTGTGACATGCCCAAGTCCCTGTTTCCCATGTACTTTGTTGTCCCTTACTCTCTTAAGATAATAACCATGAGCCAAAAAGCCAGACCTACTTTTATCTATTAAATTATCCCAAGACATAAATTTATACAGGTGCTGCAAAGGAAGTCCTGGTAGTGATAATGTATTTACAGGCTAAGTCAGGGCCAAATTATGAATACTTGGTGGTGATAAGTGTAGTTAAGTTTTGAATATATGTATGTATATCTTTGTTTATATCTTAGAAACCGGAAAGAAGACAGATCATTCTGGGGCAAAACTGGTGATTCATTCCTTTTCTTTTTCATAATGGATTTTTAGGCATAGAGTAGATTTTTGGTTTAGGTCTTCTTATACCTGGATTTTGGATTGTTTATATTACATCCTCTTAAAAATTATTTGGTTCTTCTCTTCTGTCTCCTGTACTCATAGCTTAATTTCCTCTTCTTGTTTGAGCGGAAAAGCCTAGCAGATTGCTCACACTCACTGTTGCTCTCAGTGGGTGGTACTAATGATGTCAAAGAGAGAGCAAGGGCCCTCTTGGCTGAGCCTCTGATGCACAGATGTTCCTCTAAGACCTTGAGGAAGCTAGTTAAGCCACTCCATGTCATAGGTAGGTGGAGTCTCCCAGCATTTCTGGCCTTTGTGTATTAAGACAGAACTGAAAACCCTGCAGGGGCAGCTTTGCTGGTGGAATTTCTTCATTTTTCTCTCTGACTAGTGGCTTGGATTTGTAGCTTGACACTGAAGCAAGGTCAGTCAGTTCTCCACATTGCACTGAGATTGGGAAGCTGATTTGTTCTGTCCATCCAACTCTAAATTTAATTTTATTTTTTCCTCTAGGTTATTACAGTTGTGCCAAGTACTTTCGCCACAGAGAGAGTTAAATGCTGTGGATGTTCTTAGTGTTGCTGCTTATGTCAAACACTGTGTGATGCTGGAGCATTCTAGAGACTTTGGTTTTCAGAACTGAAGACTGTTACCTAGTGTTTCTGATATCTGGACATGGGGAACAGGCTTAGTAAGAGGTGAGAAAGAATTGTGTGACTTTCTCTCAAAACCTGGAACTGAATCAAATGTACTTTTGTTGGGAGATATGAGCAGAATCAAGGTCATCTGAAAATGGCTGCCTAAATAACACTCTGCTCAATTCTTGACAGAACCAATAAATTTTTCCTCTGGGATGAAAACTTTTACATTGTAGTTTTTCCTTGATTTCTATTATACTTTTCTCATGAAATGATGAGTTTCTCCTGGCATTGTTTTGGTTTGTATTCAAAGGGAGGAAGGTGACATAAATGAAGTTGGATGAATTTGGAGGACTTTGGTAACTAAAAATGAATTAAGTGTATTAAAGGTTTATAACTATCTATCTTGAGAAGAATTAAAAATAATTTTTGGAGTTACTTTTGTCCTCTGGAAAGTGGAATAGAACATGTTACATTTTAAAGGGTGAACTGTGCAGTGACTTCCTTTCCAAGGGTACATCAGGGGAAAGGGAGAAAAGAATGTCATTAAAGTAGAGAAATCAGACTAACTGTAATTTAGCCAGAGTATGAAAGTCTCTATCAAGAATCATAAATCATGTTGATTGTATTCACCCTCAATACAATATAATGAAAAGAGTGCTTCATCTCTGCGATCTTCCTCCTCCAAACCACCATTCCAGTCTAAGGGTGAGAAAAACTTCAGGTAAAAGTACATACTAGAGAAACAGGTTTAATGAAAGAAATACAAATACATAAGGATTTTCAAGACCGGCTTACAATGCCAGCCAGAGTCAGGTGTGGAAGAGTGCAAAACTTATGTCTGCATTCTGGAGATGCAAAGACCCAGTTGAAGGCCTTGAGCTCACTGTAGGGTCCTGTGAGAACCTGTATCAGGAGGCCCAAGGGCCTGCGATGAAAGGCTGAAGGGTCTGTGCTAAGCACTGTCCAATCTGTGCTGGAGGCTGAAGCGTCTACCCTGGAATCCAGGGGTTGGAGTCCAAGGTGGAGGTGAACCCTTCTGTCTTCATTTCCTCTTATACCACTCAGGCGACAGGTGACCTTCCAGAGGGTCTGCTGTCTTTATAAATTTCTCTAGCCACACCCAGAACTATGCTGATCCAATTTAGCTGTGTGTTTCTTACTCCAATTGACACAATCAGTTAACTATCATATCACTTGACTAGTACTCAGTAAAGCAGTCAAAGTCTTCAGAAACAAGGAAATTCTGAGAAACTTCCACAGACTAGTGGAGCTTAAAGACACAATAACTAAATGCAATGTGGCATTCTGGGTGAGGTTCTAGAACAGAAATGTGTATGTGTATGTGTGTGTGTGTGTGTGTGTGTGTGTGTGTGTAGCACAGTAGTCTTGTCTTTCTATCTCCACTGATTTAACTCCTGCAGTGAAGCCATGGCTCTGTTAAGGATTCCACCGTGTTATAATCTTTAAACAATGCTCAGTTATGATACCATGGCTCTGTACACACTTCATGGCTCCTTTGCATAATGTGTGACTCCTTTGCTTGGAGTAGTCTAATGCTGAAACCAAGACCTCAGCAGGGCTACCACCTTTTCCAGAGGCTCTCGGGATTACCTGCTTTCAAAACCATGCAAGGTGTCAGTACAGCTCAGTTCCTGTTGGTCATAAGCATGAAGTCCCCATTTCCTTGCTGGTTCTATGCGGGGAGCCTCTCTCAACTCCTGCATTCCTAGTCACTCCTCTCGTGCTTCTAGTCACAATTTGTCCTCCATGATAAAACCATCAACAGCACACTAAGTCTTTCTCATGGTTTGTATTTTTTGAGTTCTTCTTTGGCCACCTTTCTGTCCTCAGCAGGGAGTAAACTCCAATTTTAAGGATTTAGGATTATTTGGGGTTTACCAGATTATCCAATATAATCTTTCTATTTTAGGTCATCTGATTAGTAATCAAACACTTATGAAGTCCCTGTTGCCATTTCCCTTAGTATGCTGATAGGATACAGGAATTAGGACACGAACATCTTTGGGGGTTATCATTACTTATTTTAAAAAGATCACTCCTGGCTGTTTGATGCTAAAGATTACGGCCACTATCTACTGCCTTCCGACACCACTCCTGTGCTATATCCCTGTAAGCACTCCAGGATTTGCCCCAGGTAAATCCTACTCTGGTCAGTTAGCTTTGTTGCTACTGCCTTTCAGGACGCCGCTGTGTTTTCTTCCCACTGTTTCAGTTATCACCATTTAAGTGATGCTCTCCTACCTTTATTTAACTAACCACTGAGGTGGCTGTTCAGCAATTTATTGTGAAACTTTTCAGTGAAATTTAGAAATATTTAAATGTCTGATAAAATACTTTCTCCTTCACTCTCTTCTCTCCCTCATCCCTTTCTCCCTCTGCCATCTTTTCCTTTCCTTTCCTTTCTTTTCCTTTCCTTTCCTTTCCTTTCCTTTCCTTTCCTTTCCTTTCCTTCCCTTTCCCTTTCCCTTTCCCTTTCCCTTTCCCTTTCCCTTTCCCTTTCCCTTTCCCTTTCCTTCCCTTCCCTTCCCTTCCCTTCCTTTCCCTTCCCCTTTCCCAAGCCATACAGTTAGCATCTATGTGCCTGTTCCTAATTCAGTATCTTGTGAATATTTAGGAGCTACTCATCTAATGAATTTAATAACCTTTGCCATAATTTATCCCTCACATCTGTCTGTAGGTGATCTTATTATCTGTACCTTACAAAGATCAAACTGATGCTTTTATACAGAGCCATTTCTCTGTTCTTTCCTGGCAAGTCCAGCCCTGGACCTGGTACATGTGAGCATAGATCCGTAGAAGCACCAGGCATCCATTTCAATCTTTCTACTACAGCACATCTTCTCTGAGGAGTTGGATGACTGTGGAGTGGCTACTCTGGGGAACTTATTTATAGTTCTTATACTCAGATTCTAACTCCAGGTATTTAAAAAGTGCCAAGTTCATAGTTTTTTACCTCTAAGATAATTGTCCTTTCAGTGTTAAGTATCCAAACTTAGAATTTTCTACTTAACTCTTGTCTATATTTAGGTGGTAATATCCCTCCCCCCACAAAAAGCTATAAAGCAATACCTTACAACTTCTGTCCTGATTGCTTGCTCCTCAAGATAATGACCTCCTTACCATCCCTTTCTCCACTGGACTGGTAGGACTCTGGCAACAGTGGCCCTGGCTGCTGTGTGCATTTAGAGTGGGGACAGGCTTAGTCAGTGTGCAATGAATGAATGAACTGGCAACCTCTTGAAACCAGCAAAGTGGGACGTTTTGAGAGCTTAAATCCTCAGTTCACGTCACTTCCTCTCTGTATTCTTCTGGGAAAGATAAGCACCCAAACTGATCACTTGGGTCCAGGACCTCAAGTGGGTCATATTGCTGGGGTGCACTCAGTGTGCAGTGCAAGTTTTAGCTGGATTGTGAGGTTCTCCTTCTGGTGCTCAGGACTTCTTTATGTTTACTGTGGTGAGTTACAAACTGGTGCAGAGGTAGCTCTCTGGCGACGAGCACTCTACCACATTCTTCTCTGGGGTCTCTTCCTCACAGGCTCAGACAGCTGAGTGAGGATGCAATTCAAGTTAGAGCTTAAGCAGGAAGCAGGGATTTTAAAGGCATTTGGACTTTCGCAGTCAGGTTACCTAGGTTATCAGGTTGACCCTCACTAGCTGGGCTCAGCAACACTAGTTATCTTCCTTTTGGTCCTTTTACTCAAGTGGTAAGTGGTTCATAATGGTAATGTTTCATAGGGGTGAAAGTCAAGTTCTTGTGATGCGCTCAGTGCAGTTCCTGGTGCCCAGAAAGTGCTTCTCCTATATGTACACTTGGCTCCTGCCCTCACCTATTTCTGCATCTTACCGGTGAAACTTCCTACAATACTCCAACCTGCTCCTCATCTCATGACCAAACTGACACCCCTGACCTGTCCACCTTGGTCTTTTCTATTCTCTGGGGCTTATATAATATCCTGACATATTACCGTTATTTTAAACTTTAGGTTCTGTCGTGGTAATGGAACAGGGGCTCAAATGGGGAGAAAACTGCTCTTCCCCAAAACCTTGTTTTTCTTTTTCAGAAATGAAAAAAAACTGAAAACATCTAAGCTCCAAACACTTCTGCATTATCATGGCTGAATATGTTTTTATTGAACTTTAATTTACTCACCAGTTCACTCCACACAACAATTACCAGATAAATATCTGATGACTTTTTAATATCTTTTATGTTTTCTGCAAGTTCAATTTCTTTCTTCCTACCTATGATTATCCCTAAGCACAGAGCATAGCCACATGATAAGTGCGTAGTGTTGTTTTGTTTTTTCTTTCAAATGAAAGATGTCAGCAAGGATTCCTTCTTGTGTTAGCAGGTCTGTAGGGTAAGCCTGTTTAAAACCATGGAGATTCTGATAGCACCATAAATTCTTCTAGGACTGAAGCTCTGTTCACTTGGTATTCTCATTGCAGTGCTGTGAATCCTTTTCTTTGTAACTGTTCTTATTGAGAGTTAAACCACACACACCAACTCTTCCTGGCCCATCTCTTTCCATACACCTACCTCTCTCTTATTCTAGCAGTACAACAGTATCTGCCACCCTGCTTCTCTCCACCACTGCATCATTTGGAAACTTAATTTCAACATCCCTTCTATCTGACCATCATAACTACAATTGAATTTCCCTTCAGTAATACTCTGATCCTGGTAAACTTCTCTGGGGTGAAATCTTATTTAATCTGCAGACATCTACAGAGGTTTAATCTAAACTCCAAATTGCCCGCAGACACTAAATAAATACCAGATAAATAGCTGGTAACTTAATTTTCTGACAATCCCTTGGTTTTTCCCAGAACATCAGGGACCAAGTTAGGGTTTGATATATTTCTTACAACATACAGTTTAACCTTCTTTGTACTTCCCAAGTGATGATTCATTTACAAGGCTTTCCAAGTGTTGCCAACAGGCTGTGGTCTCTGCCTTTGATTCAATATCTACATGCAATACTATACCCATTTTGATATTCTTGGTATCCACTGCAGTTACATCTCTTTGCTCATTTTACTCAGCTCTAGTGTTTTTTTGAAATGTACCTTTGATTATTATTCCGGTGCGATGAGGCCCACAGTCAGAAGACTGCCATTAGTTTATGATGTGCAGTTCTTAAGAAGGGGGGCTTTCTATGCCATGTAAAGCCACATGTGGATGTCTTGAATTCAGTCAGGAGGTTGAAGGAAGAGGGAGAAACATGAGCAAGTGCTATTACTGTTCTTTCTGTGGAAGAAATGAAAGAAGCAAAGTCAGCAGGTAGAGGGTTGCCCAATATGAATGATTTCAGCAGGCCCTGGGGGACAGGGCAGATCCGGTGTGGTACTTGGCCCTAAAGGTGATTAGGGCTACGGATCATGAGAGTTAATCAAAATCTGTAGTTAGGGGATATAGCTTGGGACTAGTTGGTTTGCATGCGAAAGTTGTATTAGTAGGACTCTTTTGATATCTGTAGAAAATGTTTGGCCAGAGCAGGAGAGGTCTCTTAAAGATCACAAAGGCCCAAATACCAATCACAAGAAAAAAATTAAAAAATTAAAGAAGAATGATTCTAGATTTTCTCCAGGTCTCTTAGTGATTGGATTTTTGTCTTCCTTACTACTAAACTGTATCCTTCCCATTTCTACTCAATTAATTTGATATTCTCTTTTCATACTTGTGAATTTAACTTTCAACCAATCCCCAAACCTCTACTGCATCCTACTTCCAATGATGGCCATGCTTACTTAAACCACCAGATGAAGCACTATATTAATGTTATGTCTTGTGTGTAGATGCTCGCCAAAGCCTTATGTGGTCACAGGTCGGACTTTTTCAGAGGTGGCTGGATCTAGGGTGTGTGATCGATTCATGGTGCAATGACAGGATTAAGAGTATATGAATACTAAATTAGTCCATTGGTTGATTTGGCAACTGTCCTAAGTCAGCTAGCCTAGATAGAATACAAAAGGGGCAGAAAGAAGCTGCTATGGTCACTTGCTGCTGGTCACTGGTTTTTGCTATCTTCTGCCCATCACGAACTATTTCTCCTCTGCAATGCCCCTCTGCCATGCCACCCTGCTTTGGAGGCAGCCAACTATGGACCAAATCCTCTACAAACTATGAGCTAAATAATCTTTTCTTCCTTTAACTTTAGGTGCAGGGTATTTTTGTCTCAGCAATGAGAAAAGTAACTAAGATGATTAGATTAACATGTTGCATATCAACTTAGAATTGGTTTTCCAAAATTTCCCTTTCTTTGTGTCTACCTCTTGTTCTCTTACAACTTCTTTTTATTTACCCCAGTCAGTGAGTTATATTCATGTTTAGTCAAGCCCAGGATACCAAGAAATTCTCTCCTTCCATCCTCTCTATTTGAGTTCATGATCTTCTCCATTGCTTCTTATTAATTTCCAAATGCTATTGATCAGGCAACATAGTATCCAGGTTAGCCACTCCCCTGTACTCTTAATTCTATCATGTAGTTTGTAGGTCTGCTCACTTCTTTTCAATTAGAACCAGCAAATTTATCCCTGTACTCTCTAAATAATTTATGCACTGCTGATAGAAAAATGTTCCCTAAATATAATTCCTATTATGAGAATCTCATTGACTTTTTCATGTCCACTGAATGGGGAAACAGATGCTTATGGTCCTTCATGGTAAGGCTTTTATCCGATGACCTTGGGTTGGTCTCCCCTGGCCAGATATTAACTGGTCATGGCCAGAGAGCTATGAGGCACACATATACTGTCTTGCTTCAATAATTTGTATACCATTAGACAGTAAGCTTTTTCTTTCTTTTTTTTTTTTTTTTTTTTTTTTTTTTTTTTTTTTTTTTTTTTTTTTTTTTTTTGCGGTACTGGGGATTGAACTTAGGACCCTGTGCTTGCTAGGCAAGCGCTTATTCCACTGAGCTATATCCCCAGCCCCCGACAGTAAGCTTTTTCATGGAAGGGTCTATGTGTTATTCACATTTACATTTTTTTTTAGGGATTAGTAAAAAGTCTTATAAATAGAAGGTGTTCAGAATTACTTATGATGGAATAGAGCCTCAAGGCACCTTGCTAAGAACTTTGGTCCTTTAGACAGGTCCTTAATTAGGTGTCAGCTTAAAAAAGAATTAGGGTATTTTACAAGTAATTGCACATACCCAAGCAGATACTATACAAATATTCATTGACTCAAACAGTTAAAAGTTCCAAATGCTACACATGCTTTAATTTGCATTATATCTTGTCCTAAAGATTTTCCTTATGCTTTTAGCTTACATTTAATGTTTAAAAAAGGGTTAAACAAATGTGATGTGTCATGTCCAAGTGGGGAAGGAAAATGAGATGAATTAAGTTGTTTATATAGCAAACAAATAAACCTAAGAAACAGAAATAGTCTAATACATCACCAACTCCTACACATTGCAGGCTTTGTGAAGGCAGCCACATTATCTCACCTGGAGATGGTGAGGAGGCAGAGAACAGTGGAAAGTCTCATTTATGACCTTGTTTGAGTCAACTGTCTGCTCTTTAGTTATTCACCAAGTGGGATCAGTGCAGGTGAGGGGAAGAGGAAGACAGTCACAGAAGTTCGGAAGTGGGAAGATGGTGGGAGTTTGTCTGCTTCAATCTTGTGCCCATGGCTGGAGGCCTCCCTAAGTGCTGCTGACACATGGCTTCTGTCTAACATCCCACTGAGAGATGGTTGCTCTATGGAGGGGTCTCATCTTACTTTGGACAGATCTACTTATTAGGAAATTCTTTTCATATTGAGTTGGAATACAGTTCCTGTGACTTATACCCAATGGCCCTTGTTCTGTCCTCTTGAGCAACACAGAATGGGTTCAATTCATCTTTCTTACAGCTGCTGTCATAGAAATAATGGAACCTCCTGATCACGTCCTCTATCAGTCTTTCCTAGAGGCTGAATGGGAGTCTCCATTCCTCACAAATTCCAAAAAACTTTATCGGCACCTTCCATTTGGAATTCACAGCATACATATTAATTTATGTGCATTTCTCTTCTCTTTCCTCCTTTTTTGTGCTGAATTGAAATGAGAATTCCAACCCCCCTTGACCCCAAATCTTATTCTTCTGGCCGTCTTCCTTACCGCCATTAACCTCAGATGTGCAATCGTTCTTTCAAACATAAGTTCTCAAAGAGAAAGGGACAGGAGGAAAGTCATTCCCTCTTTTTCTTAAAGTAGCATGTTATTTAAACAGTATTTTCTCTCTTTAAAAAATGACATATAATAACTACATATCAGTGTGATGGTTACAAGTATTTGATGTATAATCATCAAATACGAGTAACTAGCCTTTCCGTGTCCTTAAAAGGTATCGTTTCTTTGTGGTGAAACCTTTAGAACACCTCCCTTAAAATTCTTCCTGAAACATTTGCTAATTTCTTGATCTACAGAACTCTGCTGTGACATAGAACATCACAACACCCCTCCCGTGTAACTGGACTTTGCTGTCTACTACCCAGCCTCTCTCTGGGGCTGCTTCTCTTCCCTTCCTTGCTAGGCTGTAAGACTCTGGCTCTCCTTCTGCTTGAAATCTAGACAATGTGGGTTGACTAAGTTTTTCCTGAATGTGTCAGAATAGTTCTCTGAAGGCAGCCTCAAATCACAATTCATTAAGTAAAATGAAGTCGGACTAATGCCTTAGAGAACAAGGTCAAGTAGGGCCTTCAGGACTTGACTTCCTGAATCTCACTTAGTGCACTATACAGAGTAACCTTAAATACTAAATGCAGTACTTGACTTTCGTTCCTGCTAAATAGCATCATGTTCATTTTTGTACTCCACCCCCCCCCCCCAGATCCTTTAGGAATTCCATAGGGTTTGAGTCTATGCTTCAGTGAAATTTTCTGTCATCTTCCATTTGGTAAATATTTCATATGTATATTATATATGTATATTTTTATATGTATATTTAAGTAAAGTTATGAACAGGCTAGAACCAAGAACCAGATCCTCTGTCCCTGCGGAATTGCCCTCCACATGGACATGGTTCCACTGCCCTACTCTTTGTAAAAACTGTCAACAGTGTGATTAGTCAGCAAACACGTCTTCGTCCTTCCCACAAGACTCTCTTCAAAGCCTTTATCACAGCCATGCTCAAATTTGGATATGATGATACTTCACAAGGTCTTACCAAATTTCCTTACAAGAAAGAGAAGTGAGTGTATTTTGTCTTAATGAGCCACAGTGGTTCTTAAGAATCATCCTATTCTGTCCTTTATGAGGTGCATAGTCACAGACAATGGTGAATGTTTGAATTTTAAGAATATTTATTACAGTGAAAGACACCTTGCCAGGAAGGACAATGTTATCCTTTTGTTCTTCCACTTTTTAAAGTGGTTTGAAAATCTTCTTTCATGAATGTTCTTAGTTGTGCTATCCTCACTGCCTTGATATTCTGAATCAGCTCAAAATGTTCACCTTTCATGGTCTGTTTGACTTTGGGGAAGAGCCAGAGGTCACATAGTGTCAGGTCTGTTGTGTAAAGTGGATAAGGACACACAACCTTGACAGAAATTGCTCTAAATGTTTTGAATCCAGTCAAGACATTCAGGCATCCATGAAAAGACAGTCAAGAAAAAGAACTTCAAGAACTGCTTCAGAAAGTGGCAGGAACAATGAGATTTATGTGTTTAAACCAAGAGGGAGTATTTTGAATGAGATTAGTGGCAATGTGTCTTTTACTGTAATACACTTTTAAATTTTTATTTAAACATTCATGTTATATTTGGATTATACTTCATATGTGCCCACAATTTACTCTGTGAGATACAAGTTATTGTTCTATAATTTTTAAAATCTTTCTTTAATTTTTAATTTTAATTTTCATTTGGTGTCTTTTGTCTTTTGAATGTTTTAAAGACAGTCTGATTGTACCAGTACTGAAATTGAACTTACTGTGGATTGGAAAGTTGTTTATTCAATTTTCTTATCATACACCCATATTTCTAATTATCTCTAAAAAAGACTTATATGCAAGACAGACAGTGCTAACTAGTACCACTTTCTGGAGTGTTAGAAATGTTTGATTTCTGCACTGTCCAATATAGTGTTCAGTTGTCACACCAGGTTAGTGAGTATTTGCACTAACCAAAGAACAGTTAATTTAAATCTGGTTAATTTTAACTTTAAATTGTTATGTGAGACTAAGGGATACCGTATCAGACACCACAATTCTAGAATTCTGAAATTTTATGAGTAACACTTATGTATTCATATGATTCATGCTTTGTTTCATTATTGGGAGGATTTAGGATTGTATAGTTAGGTTAAGAATATTTTGATGTTTGTCTCTAATTATGAGATCGTTTTTTTCTTGGAGAATGTTTAAAGCCTGCTTTTGTTTACATATTTCCATTTCCTTTTTCTCTTCAGACTTCCTAAAACAAAAAAAATTATCACCTTTTTTTGTTTTATTTTAAAGATAATGAAAAACAATAAAAATAATACAGCCTTTCAAAACAAGATGATAGGAAATTAACAATGGCTATTATATTGCACATTGGTATCTTCAAAATAGTTGCACAGATTACCAGCTATAGGCATGTAAGATTGATCAAGCAATATAAACACTAATTATTCTTTTCAACCAACTAATAGAGATTAGTAGTACAATTATCTTAGCTATCTTATACATTCATACCTACCTCTATACATTCCTTCCTTCTTCTCTCTTGTCCCCCATCCTAGTTGTTTCTTTCCTTTTGAGCAGTTTCTTTCCCTTTCACAATATCTATTGTACCTCTTGTATCTTATTTATGCTTTCAGTTTCTTTTTTATACAATGGAGTATTACTAAGCTACAAAGAAAAACTTGAGGCTTTTATAGGTAAATCGATGAGACCAGAAACCATACTCATAAGTGAAATAAGTTAGACTTGCATGTGTAAGCACCTAGAACAAAATTTTAGGGTTCAGTATGGTACTCAGAGTGCCATGTCAGCAGAAGATTCCTGAAAGTTTACAAAGGAAGCAGGGATGCATTTTCTCCCTCATTTACAGTGTACTTACTTCTCCCACCACATTCCTCACTGCACAACCTATTCTTCACAATCACAGTTTGGAGGAGACCAATTCTTGAGATTTCACGGTTTGGACACAGTCTTGACAGGTAAAGGGGTAATCTGAACAATTAATTTTATTACAATAATATGCTATAAAACAACCATTGTTGAATTCCTACCATCTTGTTTGGTGAAGCTCTGTATCATTTCTAATGTTTTGTTTTATTATTTTTTTATTCTCTTTAATTGTTTGATCAATCTTGTATATCTGGTCATCGTTATTGAACTTCATTAAAGATAACAATATGTAGTATAACAATCATTGTTAATTTCCTATCATATGGTTTTGAAATTCTGTATTGTTCTTACTGTTTTAGTGTTGTTTTGTTTTTGCCTTTGTTGTTATTTTGTTATTGTTTTTTTCTCATAAAATAAAAATAATTCATGCTTACTGCAGGAACACATGTCTTAAATCAGTTATTCAACTGTTGGAGTAACAGAGTATTAGAGAAATTTATGCTGTACCAAAGTCCTGATAAAATTAGAACTGGCAAGGTTTTTACACAAGGGTGTATTGGAAAGATGTGATTCATATTGACATCTTTAACTTTTAGCCTGGGTTGCTACATGAGCATGTCCTGACTTACATGGTGATGCACATGTATGTGTATGTGTATGTGTATGTGTGTGTGTGTGTGCATGTATGCATGCATACAAGTACACATAAAGAATCATTTAGTATGTGTAGGCAAATTTATATCTGTAATGACATCTATTCTTTCCCACATCCAAGTCTGTAGTCCACATCTCCTGATGACCACTTAATTATTACTTTTTATTTTTAAAAAATTTATTGTAAAGATAAAAGAAGGAAAACATATTAACAAACAGACATCCATTCACAAAACAGCATAAGAACAATACAAGCAATATTGAATTACAGACTAAGTGGTAAGAAACTACCAACGGTTGTTGTATCGTATATTGGTATCTTCAAAGTGGTCTCTCAGGAAACAAATAGAGACATGCAAGATTGTAATTTATCTCTTAACCTACACAAAGTTGACTAAATATACACACAACACACTAAAACATACCAGGAATTTTTATTAATGATTTCTTCTTAAATAAATTTCATCCAGAATCTTTTGTTATGAGATTCATTCTTGTCTTCAGCTGTGGCCTTGGGATCTCCTTGTCTACCATTATGGATATCCCTTCACCTCTTGCCAGTGTCGGGGGCACAGGATTATTTATTGATGTTGTTTCTTGTTCTTTTATTATTTAAAGCTCATCTATCCCCTAAAAATTTCATAAGGACTAAAGGGTCAGTGGTAACTATTTTGAAATCTGCATGTCAAATAAACTTTTATTCTACCCTCACATATAATTGATAGTACTAGGATATAGAAATATAACCCGCACAGTAGGTAATTTTCCTTTGGGAATAAATTTCCCAGTACTCTACCTTTTTTGTGTGTGACAGGGTCTCCCCATGGAGTTCAGGCTGGTCCTGAACTCGTGTAGAGCCCACACTGGCCCTCAGTGCTGAGCAATCCTCCTGCCACAGTCTCCCGAGTACTGGGATTACAGGTGTGCCCCACCATGCCCGGCTGCCTTTTAATTTTAAACCGTGCTCTCTCGTACTTTCCCCAAAGAGGTCCAGTGCATCTCTGAGGATCCTTCTATACAACCTGCATAACACTTTTACATTATCTTTATGTGAACTTTTAGTATTTTCTTCTTGATTTCTTATGACTATGTTTTTATTCATAATTTGGGCATTCATTGAGTCCTAAAAGTACAAAAATGTCTATTTTTCTGAAGAATATTCATTGCTTTAAGGAAGGTTTATTTGTTTTTATTTCTTTGTTCTCTCATTCTAGAAGTCCTAATAGTTTGATTTCAAACAAGAACTAGTATTTTAATTTCTTTGCTTTTCCTTTCATCTCCTTTTATTTTTTTCTCCCTTTTAGAATAGATTCTCAGTTTGTGTTCCTACCTTTTAATAAATTTTTTATTATTGTCATCCATGTTTTGAAATTTCTGATTGTTACATTCTCTGAACATCCCTTTTTATTTTTTAAAATTCTTTATCTTATGTATTTTATTGAACACAATTATTGTGACAAGGAAGCAGCAAGGAGCTCTAAGATTTGTTAATCATGAAGCTGTTGGGAACTGAATGTTTCATCTTCAATAATCCATACAATACTAACAGAGAACACCAATAATTGCATGCATTTGTAAGCTTAACTATGCCTGATATCTTGCAACCTTGGTCCCTTCTAGTGCATTTATTCTGTAGAGGTGGGGCTTATGTGGGTTTGACAGGTACAGCTCACTCACTCACTGACTCATAGGGACAAATCTAAAATACTGCTTGCCCTGACCCTTTGTGTTTCCTTGCTAACAGCCTCAAAGAACTGACAGAATGAACAGAACAGTCTCCTAGGGATATTTGCTTGGAATACTGCATTGATAAATGACCAAGTGTTTTGAAAAAATAACTCCTAAACACTGTTATTTTCTGCCTCCTGATACACATGGCTCATTTACAGTTTCAATTCCCTTGCTTTTTGACAGGGCTGGAAGAGGAACAATTAACTCTGGCCATTGTATTGTAAGTAATTACTGATTACCCTGTACCTTCTCGGCACAGAATGCAGAATGGAAAGTAGAGCCAAACAGTGGCCTGTAGGTGGTTTCTGATGTTTGTAGCTACAAACCCTGCACCTCAGTTCTCACTATGCCTGTGTTGCTTAGCTGTCCCCAGCCAGTGATGATGGACGATAGCATCCTTGGGTTCAGAGAAAGGGGCCCTGAGGCCCTTCCTGCATCACTGAGCTCATGAATTTGAACTTTCTAAGACAGAACAATTAATTCTTGAGCCAGATGGGTAGCAGAAGCTTCCAGAGCTCTCTTCTCTTTGTGTCTTAGAAGCAATCATTTTGTATCTTATCCCTGGCTCCTCTTTGAAAGGCAAATATGTAGAAAGCAGGAAGAAAACAGGGGACATGGCTGCCCTTCCGCCATGAAGGCCTCTGTCTGTTACGCTTTGGCATATACTCAACCTCCTTAATATATTCCTTGATAAATTCCCTGCAAGAAGATGGGAAACCCACATTCTTAATAGGGAGTAATGTTACTTTCCTCTGGCTCCCTCCCTGCTTCCTTCTCTTTTTCTCTCCTTCCCTCTTTCTATTTGATAAATATCGACTCAGTGCCTACTATGTGTTGGGTACCACGCAGGTGGGGATGAATGCCTGGCAGATACAGAGGTCAGTAAAGTGCCCTTTTGAGGCCAACTTCCCTGCACTGTTGCTTTTCCTTCCTGGAGTTACTCCTATTACTCCAACACGGTTCAGTGAAAGGACAGGTGCTGGGTTTAGTAGATGGAAGGAGATTTACTGTAATCACGGGAGAATTTAGGAATCAGAAGGAAAGCCCAAGGGGGTAAAAGGAAGCAAGGAATTAATAGTTCTTGTGTAACATATTTAAAAGTTGGCTGCTTTTGTGTTAAAACCATTAGACATGATTAACACTCTGGCAACTCAATAAATAAGAGCTTTAGTTCCTTTGAAAGAATTCTGGGTGGTGGGTGGAGAGAGCAGAAGGAGAAACATAATTAGAGGGTAGGTGGAAAGGCAGGGGGGTACTACCAAAGTGTTTACTCGGGGGACTTGCTTTCTTAGCACACAACACAGCCAGCTCACCCTTCCACTGTTACATGCTCAATGATGCTTTAGTCTTGTTCCATAATTGAGGAAGATTATAGTTTAGGAGTAATATTTAAAATGGATTATCTAAATGTATACTGCTTATTATGTTGGCTCAGTACATTATGTGTATAGGTTTTAAAGTACTTTAAAGATGAAGTTGTAATTAATTTTTTATCACTTTAATTTCTTATGTTGTTTCCTACATCTCTAGGTCTATAGGATTCGTTAACCAAAATTTTCTAAAGATCCCTGAATATTTTTATCCAGGAGCTAAGAAATATTTGTTAGTAAAACTCACGTAGTTCCAACCAAGATGAAGATATGACTACAATGAAGGAAAGGGATGGTCTTCCTTGACAAAATTCCTGTTTTATTTTTTTAAGACAGGGTCTCAAAAAAAGATAGTTTTGACTGGCCTTGATTTTGTGGTGATTCTCCTGCCTCAGCTTCTCAAGTGTTGGGATTATAAGCATGAATCACCATGCCTGGTTTGATAGTGTTTTTCTTGTATGCACTTTAAAGTTTATACTATGATTATGGGAACTAGCTTTTTATACTGCCCTTTTAAAAAAAATGGGCTTGGGGAATTCAGTGGTGGTGGAATTTGTCTTTGTGAAAATGTAAGTAATAAGCAAGATTCATATTATAAATTCTTAATAAATATTTACCAAATTAGTTATAAATGAGAGGTTTCCTGACCATGACATTACATTTTATACTATAATATATTCAAAATGAGGCCTTTTTGGTTTAATTCACTGTTTTAATAGCACCCTAGAAAGGGGTTTGTGAATTTCTATGAAAAAAAGCAAGTGCACAATAATTTAAGAGCCAAAATACCATGTGCAAATACTAAAAAAGACTGCATTCAAGTCTTCTTCTGTGATCTTACACAAAGAGCTCTGTATTAATAATTTTCCTTATTGACAATGTTAAATTTTATCTGAGGCATGTGCTCTCATGGAAGAGTGGAGATTCATCTTTTGTGTTCCACGAAACTGCTGAACACAAAGAAGCATCCTCCCCTGTATGACTTGCATATGACTCACGGATTCTCCCCTTGCTTGCCTTTGAGAAGTCCAGCCACTTTTTTGTCCCCATTGATCCATTTGAACAAATGAATATTAACTGCACTTTGATCCATTATCCCTGATGACTCCAGGATATTGAACTCTGGCCTAACCTCAGCCCCGGACTGTACATACCCGTCCTGGACAGCTCCGGCAGAGATGGGCTGGCCTTATGCAAAACCATTCCCCTATCCAGTTGCCCCCACCTTTGCATCCCGCTTCTTACACCATTTTTGGAAGCCATATTTACTTCTCTTTATAAGAGAAAAATCTCTTTGCCTCCCTCCTGAGGCACTGGCAGATCTCACAATAACTGACTTTCTTGTAGTGATAGTCCTTCCCCTCTACTGTAATAGCACTGCCCCACTGTACCCTTCGCTATAATCATTTTGGATAAAGCCTCTTCTTACCAAGTCCAGTTTTGTGTTCATTTAACATTACTTGTACTCATCTGACATTGTGTCTCAAAGAACTTAGGGGAATGGAAAATTTCCCTGACAGCTCTTAGGAAAATAATTAATGTAGAAATTTCCTTGTGTTGTTTCAATGTTTCAGAATAAATTAGGATGAAAATTTACCAAAGCTCTGGTTCCCCATGGAATCTATAATCAGAAACTCCCAATATTCTCTGTATCTGGTTCACATTTTGTTTAATAGTCTAGGCTAAACTTCTGTGTACCCATCTTATTATTGCAAACAGGCTATAATATAGACCATAGGTGTCGAGGGTGTGTTTCTAATTCCTATTATTTGAAAGAAAACATGAAGGTCAATAGAATGAGATGCTCTGTAGTTTGCAGAGGTAATAAGTCATGCTCTGTGAGATGGGTGTGGGTGGAAGTGAGAAATTCGGTAATCTGAACCTTATTGTGACCTTTATCTTCCAGAACTTAGGTTAATGCAGAAATAATGTTTCATTTATGTTCACTTATTTTGGTAGTATTTTGGAATATGTACTGATATTTTGCTCTAAGGGAGCTCCTGCCCTCTCAGGTTCTGCTCTGACCTTCTCAGGTTCTGTTGCTGGAAAGTGCAAGTTAAACTGATAAAAGACAGGATTACCGAGAAAAAGATGCATGCATGACTTACTGAGATATGTTCCTAGCCCTTTAATTTTTTTTTTTTTTTTTTTATTTTGAAAGAGGATCTTGCTAAGTTGCCCATGTTGGGCTTGAATTTGCGATCCTTCTGCTTCAGCCTTCTCAAGTGCTGAGATAGCAGATGTGCACTGATTTTTGAGTTCCTAAAGGAAATCTGTGATAAACAATGGTTATTCACTTAGGTTCATTATGCAGATAAGAGGCACTTCTTGGTATTGCAAGGGAAGTACTTTTACAAAGGGAAATTTATGTTTTGTTTTTAGGCAGCAAAGCAGGGGCAGAGGGCGGGGAACTTATTCTGGGTCTGCTATTTCTTTGCTGTTTTCAATTCAAAATAGTCCTCAGGCGAAAGTGGAATATTTTAGTGGGTTTTCTGGTCTCATCACTGCTGATTCCTACAGCTCCCCACCATGCTGGATCCTTTAATATAGTAGTAAAACAAGCATATTTTAGGGGCTTCTCCTGCAAATCTAGAGGTAACATAGCTTTGTGGCTCTTCTCTCTGGTTCAGTAGCAGACTGGACGACAGGTAAGTAAGTGGGGAGGCTCATTCCTCTTGACTCTTCCCAAGGTCAAAGTAGGTAGGGAATGCTTTTACTTTGCAGAGCATTCTTTGTGTGGCTGGTACTTATCCCGTTGGGTTTAATTCTGTTTTTAATGAGCTGCACACCTGTGTCCCTGGCTCACTGCCCTCCACGCAGTGGGAAGAAGCAAGGGAGGGCGAATTCCTCCTTCATTCTGAGCACTAGGATTTGGAGCTGTGTCTGCTTGTATTTTGTTGAACATCCCGAGGGTGGAGACTATTCTGAACTTCTTCCCATTATGCTAAGCAACTAACACGGGCTTTGTTATGCAGATGGAGGTTAAAGCCGGTGAAATTTCTTAGTTCTACACAGGCTCACCACAGTCCAGCGAATTTCCCAATTGCACAATGTGTTGAAGGAAACATGCTGAAGTTTTGTTTTCATTTTGGTTTGTTTTGCTAATTTCTTGGTTAAGAAATTCACTGAAGCTCAACTGTGAGGAGATGGTAATTGCTGAAGCTGTGGGTTTGGGGGATGGACTCAATAAAAAAATGTAAAACAAGTCACTTTTGAGAGTTGTAGACATTGTCAATCCATCACTCTTTGTGAGATATTCTAATAAGGATGAAGGTTTGAGAGGGAGCTCAGTAATAACAATTCAGATTTCTATTTGACCATTACCCTATATTAAGAAAGTGCCCAGATAGATTCCTCACCAAAAATTAGAGGATACATTTGAGATGCTAGATACTCAGAATTCACTTTAAAGACCACAAAAGCATCTTAAAGAGATAAACAGGCCCTGCCTCGAGTAGTGGAAACTGAGACCCAATTGCAAATCTAATGCTGGGTGCTGTCTATAGACACATGAGACTCCAATGCTGGGTGCTCTCTATAGACACACAGGAATCATGTACAAATGCTGAGAGCAAAGCAAACAAATCATGTCTACTCTCCGTGACCCCAAGACCCAAAGTCCTAGAAGGACACTGATTATGGTTGCTGGTTTATGATTGAGTTTCTTCTCACATAGAAAACATTATGAGCACTATCCAGATTGAGGAATAGCCAGGAAATAAAGGGGATTAGTCTATGCTACCTGTAAATATGCCACTTGGACCTAAGGATTACTTTGACCTGAAGGCAATTGAGAAGCAAATGCAAAGCAGTCTTTGCCCTCCTCCTATCTGCATAAGAGAAAGATGTAAATTTCCCTTTGTGAAGATGTTCTCTGTGCCTGCTCTGAACCAGGAGGAGAACAACATTCATGATCAGAGACAGGAAGGCAGTGCCAAAATGGGTCTGCACAAATAAACCTTTCTGATAAGGCCCTGGTATTGCATCAGTTCCCCTGTACTCTCACCTTCCTGCCACTTATCACCCCTAGAAGACTGAACCCCTTTTTACTTGTCCCCTTTTGTCTTGTCCTTTCTCAACATTTATTGTTCTTTCTTAAAATGCTACAGAAGCCCCCGTGTGAGACCGTTCTCTGAGTGTATTTCTTTTCTATGAAGGCCTCTAAACTTGCAAGTATCAAAATGTTAACATGAAATTGAATTCACTCTTGTGCCTCTTCTCTTGTTTGTCTCTTGTAGCCTGCTTCTCAGGCCCCAGTCCTGGAACCTAAAAGTTGACAGGAAGGCTTTTTCATTCTTCCTACCCATGCACATCTCATCTCAAATCCATCTCTGTCATTTTCTCTGTGTGCTGCTAACTCACCTGAGCCATTATCAGATGTTTAAAAAAATCATTCATTCATCTTTTTTATCAGTAAGCACACATTCCTGATGTGTATACTAATTTATAAAAAATGTACTTCCTTATAGTGCTGCACTAGTATTTTATATGCATTATAAAATATTCATCCAAATAGAAATATTAAATTTTATGAATCAATATTCTAATATTCTTTTCCTTAGAAACATCAAGACTTCATCCTACTTTAGAGGAACTCAGGTGCCATAGGACAATTTTTGAAATGGTATTCTAACCTTATCACTCATTCTTGTAGGACAAATTAGGTGACTTTCCCTTGCAGAAAGACTGAAATGCTTTTTCTAGAGGCCAGAATCAGAAAGCTGCTTCTTGCCCTGTTTCTGTCTGACCTGTGTCTTTCATCCCTGCCTTTATTTCTCCAACCCCCACTGATCAGGCTCCTGCAGATTGGATTCCATTCTGTTCCCAGATGCTGCAGCACTAGAGACATTCCTGTCCCAGAGCCTTCATGTAAGTTAGGTTATAGGGGAGCAGAAATATCTTTTCTTCTCCTATTCTAAGTTCTTGGCTTGGGACTTTCTAACATAAGGCACATTAATAACAGAAAAAGCATACAAATTTTTAAATATGAGTTTTACATGACACAGGAACTTTCATAAAGAAGGGAAACCATAAAGAGGTGATTAAACTGTGCATTTGTATGCTAGGGTTGATGAAACATGGAAAGGTGTGGGAAAAAGTGAATGGGCAAAGGGTCATAAACTGGGGGAAGTTCAGTAGGGTCTGTGCACTTGGGTTCCTCTCCCATCCTTTGTCTTTGGAGATAAGGATGTGCTTTGCTTCTAGGTATAAGGAGGATACCTCTCATATAACAGTCTTGACATAGGAGATTAGGGTATGGCTGAGCTGGCTGGGGAAGTATATGTGACCTGTTAATTACAAGATCCAGGACACATGTGCAGAACAGTTCCCAAAGCCTTGCAAGTGGACTTCTCAGGAGAACTCCAGCAAGTTTTCAATATAGTGGCCTTGATTTGACATGACCTGAGGCATGGGATCCCAGCACCACTTCTCAGGATCCACACGCTGAAGTTCTTAAGGGTCTTCTCAAGATTTGGACAGTGTAAAAGGACACAGATGTCAAGAAGAGTTTGTTACCATGACTTTCCAAATGAAAACCAACTCCATTTTCTCCAGGTTGTCTTTTTATTGCTGCTTTTTCTCCTTTTACTAGGCTCAAGCTCACACTGCAGAACAAGTTTCTTCCTCATTCTCCAATCTGACTTTCATGAATAAACTTGGTCACTAGTTTTTACTCATTTCATGCAATTGTTTGTTTGAGATGAGAAGAACCTAGAATCTAACTCCAGAGGGAGAAGCAAGCAACCCAGAACCCAGTAATGTTTAACTGAGGAGCCACTTTTAGAAGCAACTACCCTATAACAGTCTTACTATGATCTGCTTCAGGAAAGAATGGAGGGAAGGTCTGACTCTTTCTTGCTGTTTCTCAGATTCATTCAGCTTGAAACATTCAACTTTCCAAGTTGCCAAATTTTGAAGTAACTTGTCCTGAATTGTATCAGCTTGGATTCTTCTCATGTCCAGTCCTCACCATATTAACTTTTACTCTGTGAATCTCTTCTTTCAAGATTTTTCCTCAAAGAAATCTTTCTTGACGCCCTTTTCTTTCACTAATACAAATTGATTTTCCCTATAGTGAAGTCTCATTTAATTTAAAACTTTTCTGTCACGGCACTTACCAAAGTGGGTAAATTATATATAATATGTAGTCTATTTTACATTTATGCTTAATATTCTTTTCTATCAGTAACTTTGTGACCTGGTATTATAGATAGCTAACTTAGATAGAAATATAGTAGGCAGTCAGACAAGGCTGGGCCCTTGAGGGAGTCAGTGCAAAAGATGAGAATCCATCAGGACCGTGGCTGGAGGCATATCTGAAGATTAAAATCACAATGGCTGTTTTCATATACTTCCCTAAGGGATGAACAGAGACTTGGGATTATTGGTATCACCTATTTGAGATTTCCTATCTGCTCCTTAGGCGTGGGGTATCCTTTCCCACCTCCCAAGACTAAGACTGAAACCACTAAGACTGAGACTCAAACTAAGATTAAGACTAAGATTCAAACTAAAGACAAGACCAAGGCTATAGATTATTGACCAAGGTTAATGATCCACCCATATGCCCAAGATCCACCCATATATCCAAGATCAATATTACCTAAGCAACAATCCTTGAAATCTTATTGGTGGTTAACAATTTTGACCCATGTTGCATGCACCCCATAATTTTGTTCTATGAAACTTCCTTTGAGAGGGGGCTCACTGACAGCCCCTTTTGGACCCCTCCTGTTTCTCAGGGGCTATTCCTATTCCCCTTCCATTTCTTCAATAAATTTTCCTACTCTTACCCTCTGTTGTTCCTTAGAATTCATTCTTCGACTTTGGGGGACATGAACTCTGTGCATCTGACATCTAACATTTATCCTATATCTCTGGTACTGTATCTTTAAAAAAAAACCTTTTATTCCTAATATCTAGAATAATATTTAACACACAGCAGATACTTGCGTGCTATTTTCAAAACTGAGCAGAGTGAACATATTTTCCAAATCAACCACCATGGTATGTGCAGACAGGCACCCAGCCTATCTGAAGCACAGACTTTTCCATATAATCTTCGTTCTTGTCAACTTTACATCCAGTCCGTATTGTAACATTGTGCTATATCTGAAGATTATATCCAGTGCATGAAGATATCGCAGAATACTGTGGGATAAGTCTTCCCCTTCTAAACGTGCTTCTCGTTTCTCTCATTATAATGCTGTCATTTTTCACAGGGAACTGCAGATGCTTTAAGTCCAGATTTCACTTCTCCTCAGTGGCCTTGATGAAGGAGCCTCTAGCATTCCTAAATTATTCACAAGCTCCAGACGCTGCTGAGGACTGGCAAACAGCAAGTAAGGTAACTGTCATGGGGCCAGAGGAAGGGCCTGATTTAAACGTGTGCATTTAAATTAATAAGAGAGCAGAATGGGAAAAGTGACCTCACCCCTTCCTTGAGTACCCAGAGAATTAAATGCAAATGGATTCCTCCAGGTGTCCAAGCCAGGTGCCCCTCCTCCCTCCCAAACAGAAGGGGAAATGCCATTTACAGTGGCACCCAAGGGCAAAAGGCCTGGCATTCACTGAGACCTTGTAGAGTCTGGGCGGTGTTAATCTGCATACGTATGTGTAATGGGTGCATATTTTGAAATATTGATTGAGGCTTTTTCCTTTCATGGATATCTAGGTAAGAAGGGAGCCACTGTATAATCAGAGTGCAACGGTCAATGGAGCTTAGCTATCCATTCACGTATTTCTTCAACAGCTCTTACTAAGTCATACTAGGAGTTTTTAGAGTTACAGTGTGATTAAAGCAAGATCCCTACCTCATGGAGTTTACTTTCTACTTTGGGTACATACACAATGAACAAGTGAATGAACAGTGATATAAGTGTTATTAATAATACACTGAAATGTAAAGACAGAAGTGAAAAAGATTACTAGATGGGGTAGTACACACCTGTAATACCAGCATTCTGGGGGGCTGAGGCAGAAGGATCACCAGTTTGATCTCAGGCTGGGCAACTTAGCAATTTAACGAGACCCTATCTCAAACAAAACAAAACAAAACAACTACCCTAAAAACAAAACCCAAAACCCCAGAAGACTGGGAATGTAGGTTTGTTTGAGGGCCCTGGGTTCAATCACCAATATCCCCACCTCCCATGAGGAAAAGGTGAAAGTATTTGGGTGACTCATTGATGTCATTCATATAAGGTTGCCAGAGTTAGAAAATAAAAAACACAGGAGGCCCAGGGTCAGCTTTCCCTTTGTTGGTACAAAATACCTGACATTTACAGTTAAAGGAGGAGGGGTGCATTTTGGCTTCTGGTGTTAGACCATGGTGGGTTAGCTCCAAGCACAAACATCATGGCAGACCGGCGAGGCAGAGGAGAACTCCTCGACTGCTGGCACCTGGGTGCAGAGGGCAGGGGAAGGGCCTGGACAGTGAGCGGTCAAGGAGTTGAAATAGTTCCCCAGCGTCACCCTCCCATGACCTACCCAGATTTACCCAGAAGTGCGCTTTGCTCCTCTAGGCATTTTTCAAGCCAATCAAGTCAACAAGCTTAACATGTAGTTGAACATACTTACATCAAAAAGTTATCCATTGTTAATCTAAAATTCAAATGTAACTGGGCCTCTCCTTTTTTATCTTTCAACCCTTCATTTAAATCACATCTTGAATAATGTGTAGCAGGCAGGCCTGGGGAGATCTGGAGAAAATGCTGTGTGGGCAGGAAATTAGCATGTGCAAAATTCCCTAAATCAGGAGCAAGGAGGAATGATGTTTAAAGACCAGACTGTGTAGGATTTTGAGAACCATGGCATGAACTGTGAATTTTATCTTAAACTGCATGGAAAGCCATAAAACAAGGATTTTGGAGCAAGAGAGTTATAATGTGCTTTTTTTTTATAATATCACTTTGGCTTCAGAGTTGAGAACATCTGGAAGCAAAAGCAGCAGCAGAAAGGCCAGCGGAGGAGGTGCTCACAATGGACCAGGCATAGGATGGCGAGAGGCTGGAAGGAGGGTGGGAGCTGTGGAGGCGACAAAAATTATTTTGATATGGTACTATTCTAAAAATAGAGTCAACAAGAATTACCAGAGGATTGCATATGGGGTACTGGGAAGAGAGGAATCAATAATAATTCCAAAGTTTTGGGCCCAAGCAACCATTTCACAAATTGCTACTGTCAGTAGAAATGACAATTTTTCCCTCAAATTTCCAGAGTGCAAGCTATGCCTTATTCACGTCTTAGCTTACCATTCAACAAATAATCATTGAGCAGGCGAATTAACAAACAAATGTTTTCCTTTCAATTTTGACAAATATGATAGGGTAATTTGTGTATCACAACTGTGTGTTGGAAAATCACAAGTTAAATTTCCATTTCTGCAAGTCATTCTGCATGTGTTGATTTGATAGCCCCATTTGTTATGCAAGGTCATATTGTTGTAATTATTGTCCCTTGGCATAAACACAGGCCAGGAACCAAGCATTAAAATGCAGTAAGTTCTTAGCTTGTAATCACTTTGTTGCTTGACCTGATCCCTGACAGACTGCAGAACCAGCCTGAAGAGTTGTCTGCAGTCCCCTCAGACTGCTGTAAGAATGACAGCTTTGGCTCACAACGGGAGCAGGACAACGTGAGAGGTGAGGTGGGCAGTTCGCCAGGGAAATTGGAACCTGGTTGGCCTGGAGCACTGGGACTGAGGGTGAGGCAGGCCAGAGGGAGAGAGCATTAAGAGAATTGTGTGAAGCCTTGGGCTGTTTCAGTTTCAATGTGAGATGTGTTAGTTCTGTGATTGTTCCATAGGACTCTTTATGCAAGACACTGTACCAAATACCAAGAGAGAAACGAGGATGAATCTCTAAAGCTGACACTTATTTCTTGTTTATTATGTACCAGGTACTGTGTTGAGCACTTTAAGAGCAGTATCTCATTTAATCCTCAAAGCAATTTTATGTGTCCAGAATAATTATAACACTCTCTAAGCTGATGAGACAAATTAAGCTTAGTGACAGTAACTTGCTCAAGGGTACACAGTAAGTGACAGAACTGGATATCTAAACGGGTCTGATTTGAAAACCTATTCTCTTAACCGATGCATATTTTGACCTGGTCTTTAATCACTGAACCTAGTAATTCAATTGTACTACTTTTATTCCAGTATAAGAAATAAGATACATAAATCAGACATCATAGTATAACACATAATGGGATAAATGCTGTACAACAGGCGTGAGCTCAGCATTATGGGATGTAGAACTGGGAATGCGAGGCCGGGAGGATTGAAGCCACAAGGGAATCTGTGTCTTTAATCACTATGCCTCACTTCTCCTAGGTTCTACCTCCTCCGGTACCTCCTCTTCCTTCTTGACCCTATAGTTTAGCACTTGTGGTTGTAAGGGTTTGCTTGATGTTCTGGGCAATTTGCTGAACTTGAGGACACTGACAGTCCCTCTCTGTAGCCCCCACTCACGTTCAGTGACAGGGCCTTCTGTGAGACTGAAGAGCTACAGCAGCCTCATCCCCACAGAAAACCACTTACAGTGTAGTAGAACCTTATCTGAGTGGCCTTCGGGATTCAGTATTTCTTTCTCCATTTTTCCTGCTTTCCTTTTTGTTGGACCTTTTGGTCTCTGAACCGTATCTTCACTTTCCACATCCATTGGAAACTGTTTCATGGGCCAGCAGAGGCCACCGTAGGGATCAACTTCTGAAGCTGGAATATTACTGAGGATTCAAAGGTTCTTCTTCTCGTCTCTTGGCCCCAAGTCCAAGAGCAGCTTTCAGGTCACACTTTTTGCAAGTGGATACAGCTGGCTGAGAACTGGATCGCAGACTCCCAGTCAGCATCAAAGTACGCTGATCTAGAAAGGTTGCCTTGAGGGCCCTGCCTGCTCTGGGTTCTGAGCTCTCTACGGGTATAATTAATCTTTACTGTGTAAATGGGCACATTCACTGGGTCTTTTAAGTCTACATGGCTAGACTTGGGAAAGATTGTTGAGCAGTAGATGTTTTCCTTCATCAAATAGTTTTTTTTTTTTTTTTTTTTTAATTTTTTTTTTATTTTTTTGCGGTACTGGGGATCGAACTCAGGACCCTGCGCTTGCTAGGCAAGCGCTTATTCCACTGAGCTATATCCCCAGCCCCTCCTTCATCAAATAGTAATTTGTCATTTAGTTTTTAGAATCTAATGAAATAGGTACTATACTAGTATCCTCATTTTATAGATGACACGGCAGAGAAACATGGAGTTAGGGTCCCTAAGGCTACAGCCCTGGACAGTAGCATGGCTGGATTATAAACTGCAACCTACCATAACTCCCTTACAGTATTTTCTCTAGATGCAGAGGCACATATAGTTAAGAGATTTCTGACTTCAGGAAACTTACAGATGATTGGAGAAATAAGCAAGTTAATTTAAAATATCAGTAAGGAACTGTTTTATAAAATTTGGGTAGTGTGTGGGTAAAATGTTGAGAAAGCATCCAGGGGGACTGGTGGGGATTTGCTTCCCCTTCTTGCTCGTATGATTTTGGTTTGTCCAACAGCATCATACGCTCCTATGACTCTCTTTCTCCATATTATTGGTCTAGATGTCTTTGAGCTCTTTATGGTTCTGTTACAGGACCATCTGAAATGTGTCAAATGAAGTAGCCAGTCTTACCAGCTAATTTGTTAACCAAAGGCTTTGTTTATCTATTATTACATAACAAACTATTCTAACACTTAAGGGCTTAAATATACCTAATTTGTTATTTCATGTTTTTCTGGAATAGGAATTTGCAATGAACTAGCTGAACTCTTGTTTGTTTCCATGTGTCAGAGGCTCATTTGCTGGGCGATATGCAACTTGTGGCTGAACTAGACTGGAGAATCAAAGATGGCTTCACTTTGGCGTCCCTGGAAATCGGTTGGATATGTGGGAGACTCGGGTGTTTCTTCATGCAGCACATGACTCCTCCATATGGTCTCCTTAGTGGGTTATCAGAATTCTTACAAGACGTTTCCTCAGCTACCTACTAGGAGGCCAAGAATGAAGCTGCTAACTTTCTTAAAGAACAAGGATGGAACCAACAGGGCATGTTTAATGTTAACCTCTATTGGTTAAAGCAACTGTAGGTCAGTAAGATTCAAAGGAAAGAGAAATACACTCCATCTCTGAGTGGGAGGAATGTCGAAGAATTTGTGGTTTTCTTCCATCCAGCACTCTTATTGTTGGCTTTGTATTAAATTTGCATGAGGGAGTTGTAGCTCAGCAGCACAGCATCTACCTGGCAAGTGCAAGGTCATGAGTTTGATCCCTGGTACCAAAAAAAATTTGCATGAAAGAATTGACATATAGCTAATAAAATATTGCTTATCTCTAAGTTTCACAGTCTTCAATATATTTTCATGTTCAAATAAGACAACTAGACTTTCTTGAGGCAATGAATGTACAGAGATTGCATTTTAATATCTATAAATTGTGAATTTCTCAATGATACTATGAAAAGTGATAGAGGAATTTGATTTTCCTTGCAATTTTGGTGATGGGAGTGATTGAGGGTTATGACATGGAGAAGACATGTTTAGGATCATTGTGAATTGTTAAAGAAAAACTTGAATAAAATGGCAAGTGAACTTTATTCTAAGAGCCACAATAATTCCCATAAAAAGCAAAGTGAGCAAGGCTTGAGAAAATAGGACTCCCATGGGCATTATCAGGAGAAAATCAACTTCTAAAACAGTTCCAGGTATATTGTAGGTGTTGGTAAGTGTTTCTAGGAATCAAATTAATAATGAGATGATAATAAAATATTCTAAGTTAGGAGCCTCAGAAAGAGTAAATGTCAGAATAAGGAACTTAAACTATTGGAAGAGAATTAAACTAATCATTTGGGTGGAATAAGAACCCATGCTTAGCAAATGGCAAATACTCAAAAAATAGTTTCCTTTTATTCTTTACTGCTTTTGTCTTTAAAAATAAAAAAGTTTACATTGGTTTATGAATGTTAACAGAGAATAAGAACAGAATTACATGGTAGTTTTACTTCTGTGGGTTAATGCATAGAGCAGACTTGTCCAATGAAGCTTCCTGTAATGATGGAGTTAGTTTACATCTGCCTTGTTGAATTTGGTAGCCGATGACCACATGTGGACACTGACCTTTGAAATATGCTAGTGGAGAAGACAATTTAAATTAAAATTTTAGCTGAAATCTTTCTGTGGCTGGTGGTTATTGTATTGAGCAGAAAGATTTACTTAAGATTTATTTGAAGTGATGTCCGTGGTAACAGATGGCACTTTTTAACCTCAGGTACAGAGCAATAGCGTGTGGAAATACATATGCTATCAAAATTTGTTTATTGAGACACATTAAACAGTTGAAGTTAGGTTTATGACTAACAGGGAATAAATGTAGAGGCCTAGATACAGGACTGAACTGGGGATAACAATTTAGGGACTAGCTATTTGCCCAGCGTAAACAAGACCCTGGTGCGTGTCGGCGAGTGTATATCAGAATACTAAGCTTTGGTTTTGCCCAGAAGTTTGGGGTGTTTTCTGGCCTTATTGCAGGTAGCAAATTGAGTGAAATGAGTATTATTTATATTCACCTGGCATAATTTGTTATTCTACTATTTCTGACGGCAGTAATGGAACAGGAGCTGTTAAACCATGTTCTCTAGGGTACTAGTACTACTGCCAAGAGCGGAAAACTTTCATCTTCCAAAGCCTCAATCAGCCAGTTTCTCATCTGCATCCCATAAATCATCAAGAAGGAACAAGCTCATTATCTCAGCTCCAGGGACAAAAGTCTTTTACATGACACTGAACTTTTGACTATTGCAAACATGGCCACTTGCCAGCCTATCCTTAACAGGTGTGTTGGTCTCTTTAACAGACTGAGTCAGAAGTTTGAGGCTATGACCTGAAAATTGAATTTTGGTATGTGCCGTGACTTGCAGTGGGCCCACATCCAAAGGTAATTGGACTCAGAATCTATGGAGTTACTTGGATATTTTGTAGTTTTAATAGCTTTGGAAAAAGAGAAGTGGGAATTTCTTTCCCTGCAGATATTCTCTTTTAGAGGGTAGGGATTAGGAGAACTTCTCTACTCTACTTTTGGAATATATTTCAGTGTTGCTACTTCAAAGACCTAAGTTGAAATGCCCAGGTGCAGGATGTTAAAATTTCTTAAAAAATCTTTTTATTTGATACATAATGATTGTACATACTTGTGAGATGTGTAAAAATACAGTGGATGCTTAAATAAAAATACAAATTTATTATAGTAAAAGATACATTGTCATTAACCTCCTCAGAATATTCCCTCTTTCTTCAAACACAGTCTAATGGTTTATTGAAAGGAACAGTTAATGCCTAATTTTTCCTTTCTTCCTGACCAATCTTGCATACTTACATCTGGTAATCTGAGCAACTAATTTGAAGACAACAATATGCAATATAACAACCATTGGTGAATTCCTATCATCTCTGTCTAGTGAAAATCTGTATTGTTTCTAGTGGGTTTTTTTTGTTTTGTTTTGTTTTGTTTTTATTTTTTGTTCTCTTTAATGGTTTGATCAATCTTGTACTCTTACCTCTGGTCATCTGAGCACCTTCACGGAAGATAAGAGTATGTAATGTAACAGCTACTGTTAACTCTTATCATTTTGTTCTGAAACCTTGTATCATTTTTTGTTTGTTTTCGCTTTGTTTTGTTTTTGTCTGTGTTGTTGGTATTTTTATTATTATTCTCTTTAAAATAAAAAAACAAAACAAAACAAGAAAACCCAAACATTATGGTGTACCCTCTGTCACCCTTTTCACCATATCTGGTACTATGGAGCTTCTGGTTCTTCTCCCAAGTCAAAATGATCATGCAAGTAAATGCTTTGAATGGACTCAGAACACTGAGGCAGCCCTGACAGGGCAACTAAAGATACTCAAGGAAGAGAACTTCCAGAACTGCTTCAGAGTGCAGCAGGAACAATGAAATAAGTCCGTTTGGATAGAGGGAGAATATTTTGAGAGGAACTCATGCCAACGTGTCTTTCACTGTAACAGTTTTTAAAAGTGTAAACATTCACCATGGGTTTTGATCGCATCATGGTATAGGGTACAGTATAATTCTGTATGTATACGCAATGGGAAGTGATCAGGTCTAGGATAACGCGTTCACTGTCACTTGGAATGGGGACGTTTGGAATCTTCGCTCCTGGCTCTTTCTGAGACACAACTAATTGTTCTCAGTCACGTTTACCCTACTGCACTGTAGAAGAGAAGCATACAGTCGTCCCTCCCGCCTGACTCTGCTTCTCCGACCATCAACCGTCTTCTCTCCCTCCCCCTGTACTCCTTGACCTTTCAAGCTTCTGGCAACCACTATTTGAAGCAATCACAAAAAAACAAACCAACAAATCCTGAGGCCTAGTGCCAGAAACAAAACAACATAACAAAAAAAGCAGCTATGTGCCTGCCAAATTATAATTTTAAAGCGCAGGCTAGCCATCTTCTCTTTCATTCTTAAGTCTTGTAACCTGAGCAACTTCGTTGAAGGTAACAATATGTAATATAACGACCGTGGGTAGTTTCTATCGTCTTGTTTTGAAATCATGTATTGTTTTTGTACCGCTTTGTTTTGCCTTCATTGTTGTGATTTTGTTACTGTTTTTTCTCTATTTAAAGTAAATCAGCACAAAAGACAAAAAAAAAAAAATAAAAAAGGGACTTTAAATAAAATGGCAGTGTGTAATAGAAGTAAAAAGCATGTGTCATAGTCTGTTCTTCCTTCTGCAGTTTGCTTTCTCTATAACAAGGTTTGTGAGACATTAGCACCTTTTAAACTCTTCCGCATAAGATTCTTAGGTCATGTAGAATTTTCTATGACTCTTGGTAGGATAACCACATCCCTAGGAAAGGTTACTTCGTTCTTCTTTCCAATGACAGAAAAACTGTAAATGGGCTCCACATATGGGCCTTGAACCATGACCTGTGCAAGAAATATCATTTTATAGCAATAAAAAAGGATATATATTGAGTAACAAGTCTGCAAACATTTTCTGTCACAGCGAAGGTCAGATATATATTTTAGGCCTTAGGTCACGTGATCTCTGTTTTTACTACTTAAATTGGTAGCAAAACCAAAAGCATTATGGAAATGGATGATTATGGCCAGTTTCAATAAATATTATGGACACTGAACTTTGAATTTCATGTCACTGTCACTTGTGATGAAATATTCCTTTTGCTTTGATGTTTTTCTGCTACTTAAAAATGTGAAAACTATGAAAACCACTCACTCTGTCAAAAAACAAACAACTAAAAATAAACAAACTGGAGCAACAGAGATGGCGGATCAGATTTGGCTTGTCAGCTGCAGTTTTCTGACTCCCGCTCTGTAAGGCACACCCAGCACAAGCAGGATGTACCTATCGCATTAAAATTCTTGTGTGCACTTCATGCTTTTTGTATTTTTGACGAATACCTGAGAACAACAACATGATGAAAGAATGTTCCATTTTGGCTTGTGGTTTAGAGGTTTTAATCCAGGCTGTATGAGTCCATCACTTTGGCCTGAGGTGAGGCAGAAGGTCAGAGTGCAAAGGTGTGGGGAGGACTGGAGGGAAGCTGCTTACTTCACGGCAGCTGGAAGGAAAGACAGGAGAGAGAGCAAGAGAAAGACAGAGAGAGAGAGAGAGAGAGAGAGAGATGGAGAGAGAGAAGGAGAGACAGAGAGAGAGAACACTAAAGAAACCAAGGATGAGATGTATCTTTCCACAGCATTTCTCCAGGGATAGATATACTCCCTCCACTAGGCCCTCTCTGCTTGTGGTCCATCCATTCAGCTGTGAACTAATCAGTGGATGAAGCCATTGGTAAGGGTAGTGTCCTGTGAGCCACTCATCTCGCTAGGCGCCACTTCTGAGTACTGCTGCACTGGGGCATTTAGTCCCCAGTAATGAGTGGTTGGGTGACACTTTATCTTTAAACCATAAAAATATGTCCTAGGTTTCTAAAGTTATGGAAGACTTACATTACCACCCTTATAGCTGAAGATCAAAATCATTATTTGCTCATAGTGAGCATCTTTGTAAGTATTTATTTATTTACTTTTTTTTTTTTGAGGCACAGTCTCCCTATATACCGGCCTTGAACTTCGTTATGTAGCTCAGACTGGCCTCAAACTCACAGCAGGCATCCTGTCTCAGCCTCCTAAGTACTAGAGTTACAGGCATACACTATAATGCCTAGCTGTAAATGTTTTTCAATGAAAGAAAAATGAAATATATTTTTATGGTACAGTAGAAAGATAACTATACAAGGTGTTAGATCAGTCCAGGATTTTCTGTTCAGTTCAGACCCTAAGCAAAGGCTTCTTACATTGGTTTTCCTCATTTATAAACCAGGAACAGTGCTGGCTCAACTCCCACCAGGCAAATGAGACAGCTTTTTTGAAAATGCTCAAAAAATATCAAGTGCTAATCACGTGTAAGTTTCTAAGAATGTCTGAAAAGTTCTGGGGCCACTGTGTTACATAGTTTTTGTCAGTAATTGTATGGAAAGCACACTTCATGAACACATTTCATAAGCAGATAGATATTTCTTATACAGTGGTGATATGAGAAAAATGATTTCCACTGAATGTTTTATTTTTAGCGGAAATAAACTCATCATGTATGCATTGTTGAAAACCATTTGTTTTATTTAGAACATTATGTCTTTTCCAAACTTCAAGATAGCCAAAGGGGATGAAACACACCTGTGTAATCCTTCTGTGTTGGAAGCAGCAATATAGCGGGTTTAAGACTGGAGTAGCCAAAGACAATGGAACCCTGCAGAAGTGATCCTTCTTAACATCGAAAGGAAACCAGTCAACAAGATAGGAAAAGGCCTTCTGTTTGGAGCCATATTCCCAATAAATGAGGTGTGTGCATGAGTATGTGTGTGTGTGTAAATGTAAGTGAAATGACACGCGTGATATATTACAATGGAAGGATAATTTCAAGGGTGAAAAATGTTTGTCTTAAAATCACCCTGTTTGTTTCACTTTAGTTTAATTAAATTTATAAAAGGTCTTTCTTTTTTGATCTGCAAGAAATGATTCAGTAAAGGCCAGAAAACATTCTGAAAGGGTAAAATTTTGTTTATGTTTCTTAGGATATGAAATCATTTGTCCCCTAATTTGAGAATTTTAATTAAGATAGATGAGAAACCAGGGAAGCAGAGGAGAAAAATGTCTCAACATATTTTTTTGTGTGTAAGGTTTTTCCTGTTTGCTTCATAAAAGTTGAATTTCCCTTCTGGGCTTTGCAGTATAGTTTGTTAATTATTTTGGAGAAATGAGAAATGTGAGGAGGAAAATGGGGTATTTTAGAACTAACCCCAAATATATGCTACATCTGGCTGATTCCAGTTTATGCTCAAAGCACCACTAGACAGTGTAGATGTTACGACTTTTGGTGTTAGAAAGTTTTATATTTCCCATTTCTGACAATAATTTTTATAGTGTTGGTCTTCTAGTCATTTGTGTTAATTCTTTTTGCTGGTAAACATATACATACATATACATACATACATATATATATATATATACACATACATATACACGCATATATATTTACATAATCCTTATCTTTCCATTCCTATAGTTTAAATATTAATGTACTCTTTCACAAGGGTAGTATATTATATAACTTAATATAAAGTAATATAGAACATAAGGTAATATCATGACAGTATAAAATTTTCTGATTTGGATGCATAACTATGATATTGACAGCCATGTTCAAGAATTTGACTTCCCTTGAGATGGACCTAATGCACGTCATTAATCCACAGTTTGATGAAAGAGTTCTTAGTGATGGGTCAATGCTAGCAAATGTTTTTTTCATTAGATATACACTGCAGTGCCTTGGCATGGTTGGAACTAGCTTTAGTTTAATGAGAGGAGACTATCACCCAAGCTAATATCAGGTTCAAAATTTCATAGTGTAGAACTTGTAGAGACTATAAAACCTAATGATGCCAAATATGAGTTCAGAAACTTCCATCCACTCTACCATCTTGTTACATCTAAACCCACTGAAGGAGCAGTTAAACAGTTCAAAAGGATGTAATGTTAATTTCCAAATCCTTTGGCATAGTTTAAAAATTGGACCCAAATTTAAGCTCAAAACTTTTCACACCTAATTTGGAATTTTTCTGTAGACCCCAGGCCCATAATCTATTAAATAAAGTCAATGGAAAGTGCTAGTACCATGAAGAGGCAATACCACCCAGTGGGTGAAAAAATCAGCTCTAAATTGTATTTATCTGGTTTTAATCCCAGATGGGTTGCTTACTAGCTGAGCAACCTTGTGCAAGCAACTTATTATCTCTGGCTTCAATTTTCCTCTCTCTTATATGGGGATAAAAATTATGCTTTCCGGGCAAAACTCAATGAAATAAAGCATAGATCATCCCTAGCATGCTTAAAGCACTTACTGTAATATAAACATACAACACATACCATTAAACATTTAAGAACTATTTAAGAAATGTAATGTTTTCCTGGGTGTGCTATTCAGCTTTCCTGCTGCTGGGACAAAACACCTGGCAGCCGTGAGTTAAAGAACAGCTTTATTTTGGCTCATGGTTTAAGAGGTCTCAGTCCATAGTTGGGTGGGTCCAAGGTAGAAACATCAGGGCAGAAAGGCACACTGGAGGCAAGCTGCTTACCTTATGGCATCCAGGAAGCAAAAAGTAGGGAAAGAGCCAGAGAAGAAAGAGCCACTGACCAGACATAGTCTCCAAGATCATCCCCACAGGACCTGCTTCCTCCACTGAGGGGCTATGTCCTAGTATCCCATTCAATTATGAGCTCATTAATGGGTTAACCCATCCAGGGAGCAGGAGAGGGTACCATGAGGGTATTTCAGCTGAAAAAGTGGGAACTTGTCCTATCCTTGTCTAGTTGATGTAGATCTGCATCTTACATGAAAGGCCACTTCTTTGGACAATGGAGCTGTCAAAGGAGGTCCAGGCCTTGCTCACATGTAGCCTGTTTGCTCCACACTGGGACTGCTATGCATGTAAGATATATACACTAGTACCAAAGCCACACAAGGCAGGAGCTTTAGCTTTCATTTGCTGGAGAGCCCTGAAGACTGGGTACAGAGGATAGTTGTTTTGGTAGGAACATATCTTATTTCAAAAACAACCTGTTTAAAACTTTGTGGCTACAGGAAGTATTTTTAAGAAGACTTTGCAAAACTTAAAAATAATTAGAAACATAAAAAATTATACAATATAGACAGCCCGTGTGGGAAAAAGTGGCACTTAGAGCTCCCCCTCACCTATAACTGAGCTCATACTCTACTTTTCCAAATACAAGTGGTGGCAAATAGGGGAGAAGGCAAATTCAGATGTGAACAAGGGTTTTCCCTGCATGAAGGGCAGAAGGCAATTTGACACACCAAAGAGAGAAGTGTGCATAAATTGGACTGCAGTGGCAGGCCTGGCGCTGTCCTTGGAGAGTTCCTCATGCTTCTGTGCTGTTTAGTCCATCTTTCTCCCAGGGTGGGCCTTGACAAGTCATTGTTCATAGATGGCGCCTCCGGAGCTAACCTTCAGCATTTACAAGGGAAATCCATTCTCTAGAGGAAATGCATGCAGAAGACAGTGTTGCTATGCTTATTAAATAGCACATGTTCTGTTCTGAGAGGACCAGAAACAGTTTCTCCTTTAGCTCACCACATACAGACACGGGGGCACCCCTGCACCCCCATGCTGCCTGTTGCTTCTCGGGGGACATCAAGAGTTGCTCACTTTATTACATTATTTACATTTTCGGATTATTCCTAGGATTAATTGCTACTGCAGCCCAGATTTAATTAGTGTAAACTTCAGTAACAGCTTAATATAAATTAAATTACAAGTCAATTCTCTTTGAGAAATATTAGGATTTATTAGCAGTCCCTCCAAAACTAATTAGTTGAATGAATACATTTCAGCATTAAGCATTGAAGGAAGTTTTGTTTGCTATTGTTTATAATTATATCCAGCACATTCCCTCCCCCTCCTCCCTTTTTATACCTACTTTGGTGATTAGCCTGAGTGAGAGAAGACTCCTCTCTTTGCTCAAGGCCTTAGGAAAACCGTAATGGTCACTGATAGAGCAATTGTCTTCACTGAGTGAAAATGAGGGGATGCAGGGTGAGCCTGAGAATAAGAAAATGATCAGATCGCAGCTCATGATTTAAAATTTTAAAAACGGTTGCAGCCAAAAGATATGTGAATCAAGGATTTTAAAGCCAAGATATGTTCAGCGACTTTCCCATAAATCCCTAAATGAATAAAGGAAATGGTAGTTAAGCATTCCTGCTAGTGCTGTGGGCCAGGAAAAAGACAGAGCATGTTCTCTGCCTTGCTAAATTAATCTTCCAAAATAATTGCCTGATTATGTAAGTCCCCTGCTCAAGAGAAAACAGGAGAGAGAATGGGCTTGGGAGTCAGACTAGTTTTTCTTTAAATATTTATTTTGCCATTGTTCCATTTGACCTCAGGTAATTTACCGATCTCTTGTGTTTCAATTCTTTCACGTGTAAGCAGGGACAGTGTCAGAAATTACCTCAGAGAGTTATTATGGGAAGGTGGCCGAATGGTGAACAGCAGGGATACAACCTCTCTAATATTTGGAATCCACTGGTATATAGCAATGTGAGGAAAAAAAGGAGGAGGGAAGTGGGTTCCCAGGATCCAGTAAGGATCTAAAGCAAAAGTTAGAGCACACAGTGAGAGTGAAGAGAGGGACTATAACATAGAGGTGGCCAGCAGCACTTTCATGCTTAGCCCTGGCTCATGGTGTGGGAAGGGTGGCTCGAACCTGCAGAAGCACAGTGACTACTGACAATCCTAGAGGCCTTCATGGAGAACCACAGTAGTGGGATGGAGCAGTGACCCCTTCAGACTAGTGGCAGGTGAGTTATTTGGGTTCAGATGCTCCCCAGGAGAGGGTGATTGGCTGGTAGCCATTTTGGAAGGGGCAACAGAAATCAGAACTCAGAGAAACTGTAGATTGTCTCCATCTAGCAGCTGCAAGTTTCAGGGTGAGGGGAACAAAGTTCCAGTTAGTAGGAGGCCAGGGAGCTGTGTGTTCAAGCTGGCAAGAGTCACTTAGAATGCTGTAGGCTGAAAAATTGAGTCCCAGCCTCATAGCCAGAAACCAGAAGCAGCCTGAACTTCAGTGGAACTAAAGGTGCAGGTTTGCTGGGATTACCCGCTGCCGATATGATTCTACCGTAGCTTGCTGGGATCAGTCGACAGGGATCTGGGCTCTGTCAGTACCCTCTCTTAACCCGTGACTGCAGAGACACAACCTGAAAAGGACATGTTTTACTTTTTTTGCCTTTCTTCCCTTTTGCTTTTTTGTTTTTAAAATTAAAATATTTCTTTTTCTTGATTGTTCTTGTTTTTGTGTGAGAAAATTATTTCTAGTATTTTTGTTTGCTTTGCTCTCTTCTTGTTCCTGTTTCGTCCTTCTTTCTTTCCCTCCTGTATTTCTCACTGGTTTCCAAAGCTTTGTAATCTCCCTTTGTCTTCCATCCTTGTTTCTAACACCTTTCTTTTCTATTTCTCTATTTGCCTCTTAACGTTTTTAATCTTCTCCCCTAAGGATAAAATCACCTGAGGGGGATATTTACTGTACACAGTTTGCTAGTTTGTTTTAGATTTGGCTATATGACTACACATACTGTTCACATGGGTTAAAGATGCCAAATTAATAGTTACCACAGGTTGTCCTTTGGTAGAATGCATTTGATGCTTTGCTATTTTGATGGTACTACTTTAGTCAAGGTGATATAATTGTTCTAATCAGTTGTTCTTCCTCTTATGCCAAGACTGAGATAGCCTGAGAGTCATAAACAATACTATAGGCCAGTGCCAAAGAACCAGGGACTAGGCCAAATAGGCAGCAATTTCTCATCCCCAAGAAATTGAAGAGGTAGGGTCTTTCAACAGACTCAGAACCCTGAAGCCAGCTACACCTAAATGACATCTCTTAATAGTTATTTCCTAAGGGTTCTTGATACTAGCAATAGAGAACCTACCATAAATAATTTGCAAGTATCAACACAGGAATTAAATTAAACAGAAATAGAAGATGAGAAGACACAGGAGCAGGGTGAAACCCCAGACCTCCAGCTCATCAAAGGCAAAGCCAGGGGACAAGGAGGTGGAACAATTCAAAAGCCACCCACTTTGGCTCTTTGAAGTGGTAACAGCAGAAGTAACAGCACAAACGAATAAGGCTTTAGGGAAAAATCAAATCATAAGTGATTTCTCAGATAACTTCAGAGGTGATAACCATAAGGGAGGGTAGATATCCATGAGATTAAAAATTCTATTAAAAGTATATGCAACAGAACGAACCAATTTGAGGACAGCATATTAGATCTAGAAGGCAGGATTGGGGTTAGTGATCATGAAAAGAAAGATTTCTTAAAAATAGTGAGGGGTCATGAAAAATTAATCCAACACCTTCTAGCTGATGCAAAGAAGAATAACATAAGATTGAGGAGAATCGGTGAAAAAGCAGGAGATAGTGCAAATGACATAAAAAACCTGTTCACAGAAGTAATGGCAGAAAATTTCCAAAGCATGCAAAATAACTTGACAAATAAGTAAGTCACATAGAACTCCAATTAGCTATGATCAGACAACAAACAAACAAGAACAGAATATTAAAAGCTGTTAGAGAAAAGAAACAAATCACTTATAAAGGGAAGCTCTTCAGAATTATAGATGACTTCTCAACATGAACATTTTCCCTCTATCACACGGTAAGTAATATATACATATTTAGGACTAGTTTTATCTTAGCTTCAAAACTCTCGATGTTTAGGAGAGTCCCTAGAAAACATAAGTGCATCATTGTTATGAAAAAATTAAATTTAAATGTTTGCAAATCCACAATGTTTTAAGAAGTATTTATACTTGCACATAGGTTACTGATCTGGCCTTGAGTTTCTGTACATAAATGAAAGAATGAGTTGATTTATCAGTAGATCTCTCTCCAATATAAAATGTTTTCATTTCATATAGTCTGTTTTAACTTCAACGTTTTCATACTATTGGGATGCCGAACATGCAAATGAAAAGGTTAGTGAAAACCTATATTTTCAATTAACTAGATATTTCATGCTGTACAAAAAAGAAACCTCTTCCCCCAACCTTGTGTATTTTTTAATGATTTCAATAACATCCTTGACACTAGACTCCTCTTTACTCTGCATACAATAAGGAAAAGCCGAAGGAAGCAGATTGTTGGAGGACACAGAAGACACAGATCATGCAGATAAGCATTTTTCCTGCTGCATGTTTTCTTGAATATTGCTTACAAGAAAATAGTAAAGACAAAGACTTCCAGCTGCTATCAATTGTCCCTGTTTTCATTAATGAAGCTACTCTTGTGGAAAAGCTTCAGAGAGAAGGTTGATACTAGGATAATACCTCCTCTAAATAACAGATGGGTTGTTAGCCATAGTGACAACTTTACAAAAGTATTAGCTTTCCAGTTGGTGGCTGACCTTATTCTTCAGAGGTGTTCTTATGAGTAAAGTGGAGCCGGGGTTTCTTGAAAAGCGGAGTAAGCAGCTGATGTTTAGCGGATTACCTAAATTACCAAATGGGGTACTGGCTTCCTTGAAGAATTAAACATGCCTCATGTGAATGTGTGGGCAATTTGTTTTTAAAAGGTAAGCTATTCAGTCATCAGCTCAGTCAGCATATGTTAATACAGATAAAATCCTGCTGGAGAAAAATAATTTGCATTTTTAAAACTCTTTTCAGTTTCTCGGCCATCATATGATTTGCTCACAGAAGGACTGAATGCATAAGACCAGCAAACAAAATCTGTGGTTAGCCCATTGTGGGTGGATAAAATGGTATTTGATAGAATATCAAAATGAGTTTCCACATAGTTGTTCCATTATTTTGGCCAGAGTACTGAATGATTTATTATAGAAAATCTTTTTGTATGGTTCCATGTAATCTTTAGTTTGAAATGAAAAGTAAGGAAGTCAACTCATTCAAAATGTAAATTATGTAAGGCATTTAAAGATATTGAAAGAAGATAGTTTCATGCTCTACAAATTTTGTGAATTGGCATATTTGAAACAGTAACTGATGCTTCTTTCCTTGACATTTGCTGTTTTACCAACCTTTCCTACAATTTATTTCCGTAAGAAAATATGAAGGTAAAATGATTTTTATTTTTATAGTACTTACTGTATGCTAGCCTCTATTGTAAGCACTTTACATATGTTAGCCCAAGAATTCATTAGAAGAGCTTAAATCTGTGGCAAATACAAATATTATCCACATTTCATAGATGTTGATACTGAGGCACAAAGATGTTAAACCACTTGCCCTAGTCACAAAGCTCAGAACACTCGGTCACTTTGGCTAAGCTTGTACTGTGTTTGTCAAGCTTGAACTTGCATCAGAATCACCTGGAGGGTTCCTTAAATCACAGATTTCTGGTGACATTCCCAGAGTTTGAATCAGTGAGTATAGGCTGGGGCCTGAAAATTCACATTTTAAGAACTTAACATGGGATGATGTAATTGTTGGCTTAGAGCGATCAGGTTAATACTAGTAAGTATGTTATGTATCTGTAATATTCATAACCAAGTAAAAAGATCTAGTGGTAGAGCAAAGTTGATCCATTTATATTTTTGAAAGTCAAGATGGTGAAGCTTCTGGGAGTACAGGAAAAGACATGATTACTCTTACCCTGCAAGTTCCAATCTTAGGACTGGAAACTTTTTCCAGGAGAGAGGAAACAGAGGAAAGAGTAGACACTCGTAGATTTCTGAGAAGATACTTTCAGTCTATGTTTTCTGGCAGCCTCCCCAGGGAAGCAGAAAGGACAAGGAGAAGAGAAAACCCCTAGAGATGCTTGGCAGAATCAGGGAGAGAAGGAAGGCCTGCATACTCCACTAAGAGGAGCCCATGGAAGCTGTTAAGCCCTGGCCTTCCCACTTCTGGAGGAGTAACTGTCTCTGTGGATAGACTTGGCATAGCATTCCAAAGTTCCTGGAGTCTTTGCAAGGCACGAAGGCAGGAAAAACATCCCTGAAAACACTGAAGATTTGGATATGGCTGGCAGAAAGCAGCTGACTTGATGAGATTGGAGTGTGGCTGGGCTTCAAATGAGCCTGGTAAGCATTGATTTGAACTAAAGGATGACCAAAACACCTAGTGGGTTGAATTTATCTTATGGATTCTGTACAGAGTTGAACATTCAAGGACCAAAACCTATAGGGTGCTGCCTTTTCCACCACACAGGAACAATATACCCTCTCAACAAGTGCTAAATTCAGTGGCATCCCATGTGAAAAGAGTTAGGTGAGTTGTTTCCAGAATATTCAAGATTTTATTAAAAAAAAAAAAAAACTACCTTATTGCATAAGAGATTGTGGGATGAAAACTAAATCCACCATGCACTGAGTGCTATATAGAAGTTTAAAGAATGCTTATGTAGGAACATCTGTGGTACAGACCAAAGAAGGGACTCAAGGAGAGATTTAAAGTGAAATCATAATGAATCAATAGAGATGACTTTGCAGGAGGATGGGAGTCAAGAGCACTCACAGCAGACTTTGGACATGCCACTACTGGATTGCAAAGAAACTGAGAAAATAGATTCCTACAAATCTATCAATTACCAAAGCCAAATTAAGAGGGTATAAAATTGTCAGTAACCCAATATCAGTTAACAAAATTGAAAATGTAATAAAACTTACCAACAAAGAAAGCACAGATCCTGATGGATTCACAGCTGAATTCTATAAGAAATTTAGAGAAGATTTAATGCCAGTACTCCTAAAACTCTTTAAGAAAATTGAAAGTGAAGCAATTCTCCCTAACTCATTCCTGGAGGCAAGTATTACTCTAATATCAAAACCAGAGAAAGACACAAGGAAAGAGAACTACAGGCCAATCTCCCTAATGAACATACGTGTAAAATTCTTCAATAAAATAGCGGTAAACAGAATGCAGGAAATCTTCAAAAAGATTGTACACCATGTCCAAGTGGGATGAATCCCAGGAATGCAGAGATAGTTCAACACATGCAAATCAATAAATGAAATACACCATATCAACAGAGCCAAAGACAAAAATCACATGATCATCTCAGTAGATTTAGAAAAAGCTTTTGACAAAGTCCAACAATCATTCATGGTAAAAATCCTCTACAGAAAATCAGAATAGATGGTCTTTATCTCAATCTGATCAAAGCATCTAATAGTCAACATCACGTTAAATGGGCAAAAGCTGAAAGTTTTCACTCTGGAATCAGGAATAAGACAAGATGTCCGCTATCACCACTCCCATTCAGTATAGTTCTAGGGGCTGGGGATATAGCTCAGTATAGTTCTAGAAACATTAGGCAGAGCAATTCAACAAGAAAAAGAAATAAAAGGACTAATGAGAGAAAAGAAAGAAGTGAAATTATCATTATTCACAGATGACATGATACTCAACATAGAAGACCCCCAAAACTCCACCAAAGGACTTCAAGAATTAGTAAGCAAATTCAGTAGCATAGCTGGTTACAAAGTCAACACTCAAAAAAACAATAGCATTCTTATACGCAAACAACAAACTCACTGAGAAAAAAATTAGGGAAACCATGCCCTTTACAATAGCATTCAGAAAACTGATCTACTTAGGAATCAATTTAACAAAGTAAAAGATCTATACAGTGAAAATTGCAGTACTCTGAAAAGAGAGCTTGAAGAGATTAGAAAATGGAAAGATATCTCCTGCTCAGGGATAGGAAGAACGAATATAGTGAAAATGGCATAGTCCTACATCTCTTATACAGACTTCATGCGATTGTGATCAAAATAACATTAGCATACCTCACAGATCTAAAGAAAAAATTCCTAAAATTAATTTTGAAACAGAAGAGTCCTAGAATATCAGAGACAATCCTGATCAACAAAGGCAAGGCAGGATGCATTACAATCCCTGACTTGATATTATACTACAAAGTTACTGTGATAAAATCAGTATGGTACTGCTCAAAAAACATACCTGAATACTAGTGGAATAGATTAGAAGATACAGATGCAACTACAAACACACTCAGCCACCTTATCTTTGAGAAAGAGGCCAAATATATTCACAGGAAGAAAGTCTCTTTAATAAATGGTGCTGGAAAAACTGGCTTTCTGCATGCTGAAGACTAAAGCTGGACCCATACCTAAACTAAAGTCAAATGCACTATACTAACGTCAAAATGGATCAAAGCTCTAAATATTAAAACAGAACCACTAAGTCTACCAGAAGAGAAAGGTAGAAATCTTGAAGACATAGGGGTAGGTAGAGAGTTCCTGAACAAAAACCAAACTACATGGGAAATACTTCAAAGAGTCAACAACTGGAATCTCATCTCATTAAAAAGGTTTTGCACATCGAAAGAAATCACCAAAGAGAAAAGGAAAACCATGAATCAGGAAAAAGTTTCAGCCAACTCTCCTTCAAACAAAAGACTTCTATCTAGAACATATACAGAATTGAAAAATATCAGATTCTTCAAATTCAAAGACCTAATCAAAAATGGGCAACTGAGACGAATACACACTTTTCAGACAAACAATGTCATTGGTCATTCAAGAAATGCAAATTAAAACAACACTGAGATTTCATCTCAGAAAGAATGGTTATCATGAAGAAATCAACTAATAACAAATGCTGGAGAGGCGGTCGAGATAAAGGAACACTTCTCCAGTGCTGGTATAGTCACTGTGGAAATCAGTGTGGAAATTCCTCAGTGGATTAGAGGTCTCATTTTACCCAGCTATTCCACTTCCGGGTATTTTCCCAGGAGAATTAAAAACATGATACCACAACAATATATGTGCACCTTTGTTTATAGCAGCGTGATTTGGAATGGTCAAATCTTGGAAAGAACCCAAATGAAGATCAACTGAGGAATGGATAAAAAAAAAATGTAGTATTTTTATGCAATGGAGTACTACTCAACTATAAAGAAGGATAAACTTGAGGCTTTTATAGATAAGTAGATAAAGCTAGAGACCATACTCATAAGTGACATAACTTAGACTTGGCATATGTAAGCATTGTGTTGTATCTCCAGTGTAAGAAACTGAAAGAGGAAATATGACCCAAAATGTAAAATAGGTAAAAAATAGACATTGTGAAGGGGAAAGAAACTGCTCAAAAGGAAAGAACCACTGGGATAGGGGAAAGGAGAAAAGAAGGAAGAGAAAGGAGATATATATATATATATATATATATGTTCTTTTTTTAAAGGACATATCTATCTATCTATCTATCTATCTTATTTAAGATAGTTGTGTTACTAATTTCTATTAGTTCATTAATTCATTGAAAAGAACATTTTTTGTGCTTATGTTGTTTGATCAATTTTGCGTGCCTATATCTTGTAATCTGAGGCACTACTTTGAAGATAATATGCAACATATTAACCATTGTTAATTTCCTATTATCTTGTTGCAAAATTCTGCATCATTGTTTTTATTGTTTTTTCTCTTTACTATAAAAGAAAGAAGAAGAACAACCAGAGGCTTTAAGTTTACAAGGCAGAAATAAAATAGGTGTCTGAAAGGAGAGTGAAAGGGCAAACGGAGCCTGTAACAGTTTTACTGATGCAATTTATCTGGAACTCAGACTTTCTTTGCTTGGGAAGTACAGGAACTTCCAGCACCATTAGACCAGCTCTGCGAGGCAGTAAGAGCCCATGACTAGGTCAGAGGTGTATCCATGATGACCTTTGGTGATACACTGACCTGGAGCCTACGGGGAAGCCTACAATATGAAAAGAACGCTAGACCCCAAATCTATCAAGTTTGAGAGTGTTGGTCCTTGACATCCCTAAACTACAGTTTCCTTTCTTTTAAAATAGAAATGCCTTTGCACTATTGGTTACATGACACAAATCATTTTGTACTTGATATGGAGCTGCTACCATAGTACTTCTAGCTTTTGCTTATGTTTGGCATAATGAAAAAGACCAAGTTATCATCCTTGAAAGCATTAAAATAAATTACCTGGTAAAAGCAATTTTTGACACTAAATCTTTCTAGTAAATAGAAAATTCTTGATTTTTGAAAAATGAAGATTTCTATTTCTATCCATCATCTAGCATGTAAAAATGAAGAACTTTTAAAATTTTGAATCCTTTGCAGTCTGCGTTTATAGACGGTAGGTATATCTTAGAGTGCAGATCCACTATTAAGCAATAGATCCTTTGATTTATTAAGAATAGAAATGTACCCATCCAAAGGTCACTTTTGCAGATATGTGTTCCCATATGACTAGGTACTGGCCAATAAGAAGTGAGTAGGAATATTATATTGTACTTCTGGAATGTCCTTTAAAAAAGGAGAAGGGGCCAAGGATGTAGCTGAATGGCACAAGAGCCTACCTGGCAAGTGTAAGTTCCTAAGTTTGATTCCTGGAACCAAAAGGAGAAGGTACAATAGATATTGTGAAGGGGAAAGAAATTGTTCAAAGAGAAGGAACAACTGGGATGAGGGAAAAGAGAAAAGAAAGAAAGAAAAGAAGAAAGAAAGAAAGAAAGGGGGAAATATATAGGAATATTCAAGGATAGTTGGGATAATTGTACTCCTGATGTCTATTGGTTTATTGAAAGGAACAGTTAATGCTTAAATATTTTTCTTCTTTTTAATTTTTTTGACCAATTTTGCATGCTTATATCTGGTAATCTGAACAACTAATTTGAAGACAACAATAGGCAATATAACAATTTTAATTCCTACCATCTTGTTTAGTGAGACTGTCTCTCATTTCTAATGTTTTTAAAAATATTTTTTATCTTCTTTGTTTGATCAATCCTACATTCTTACATCAGATAATCTGAGAAAAGTTGTTGAAAATAATAATATGTAATACAACAACCATTATTAATTTCCTAAAATATAAACATGAAGAGTTCAAGAGGCTTAGGTAATTGTAGTTTAGAGAGAGCCTCATCCACACAAGACTTCCTATACAGAGAAGACCAATTTCCTAAACAACCCTTAGGTTTGATAATTGAATAAAAGGACCCAGAGAACTCATAGAGAAAAATGGTTGCATTCACAGTATAGTGTATTGTAGGGAAAGCATACAAATTAAAATTAGCAAAGGTAAAAGATAAAAATGGCAGAGTGCAGCAAAGATTCACTTGCAAAGTTTCTGGTTCTCCTCCCCCCATAAAATCATAGACTGTGTCAATGCCTCCAGGCTATGATTTGTGACAATACACCTATAGTGTAGGGAATCTCATCTGTGAGTTACTGTCCAGAGTTATTACTGGGGCTCCATCTCCTGCTTCTCCTGGAGCTTGAGGGTAATCTCTATGCAGTGTACAACACTCTCTGGTTCCTTTGGAAATCAGGACTGATACCATGTGGTGTACATAAATCACTTTGTTAGTGCAGTGGTCAACACCTCAAGGTAAAGATAGGCCTAACAAGAGGAGGATTCCAGGACCAATAAATCACTTTCTAGGAGCTGAGGGCAAAGACAAGATGACTTATGAAGGTTAATTCTTCTCTACAGAATGGGTCAGGACCTTTCTGTCTCCTTTGCCGTGCAGCCTAGAATATCAGTTTGGTGGGTGAAGTTCTTACAGTCACCATCATGAGGGAAAAGCCCATGTCCTAGGGTTGTTGGAGTGGTGACCAGGAAGGAAACCGGATTGCTGATGATTTCACGTGGCTGAAGTCACCCACCAGAAAAACCTTTATTATGGAAGGGAGAAATGAAAATCCCATCTTACTTAAACCTTTTATTTTCACCATCTTTTCTTCACAATCATTAAATATAATCCTAACTAAAACTGTGTGCTCTTGACTTTCCAATTTAGAAATATTGTGCCTACTCTCTTGCTTTAAAATGTCCTATTTTTAAAAAAAAGTCTCACTAATTGTAAGAGATATGATTTCAATTTTCAACCTTTACAAAGCATTTTTGAGAGGTAGTTTAATTGCTTTTGGAAAGACATTTCCTTATGAAAGCAAAAGTTCTCGCTGTCCAGTTTTTGAGACTCCCAACTTTCACCGCAGTGCTTGGTGTCCATTCTTATTAAGTGTGTATTTGAGTGGTTAAGGCAGTTTAGCTTGCAGAATTTTTGCTTTTATACCAAGACTAGCACTTCCTATAGTCTTATCCACTATGTGCTTGCATCACAGAGGTTCCTCTCTCCTTCTCACTCACTGTGAGGGGACCCTTTTCATGACAGGTGACAATCATTTCCTCCACAGTCACCTTTTGGTGTTCTTGTGAAGTCTGTCCCCATTCAACTGTGTCTTTCCCCCACAATCGCTCATAAAATGGAGTTGTAATAGCTATAATTCTCTCGCAATCGGTCAATTGCTGTGGTTAACAAATGGTTTATTGGAGTGTTAACCTCCATTAGCTGAGAGGCTAGGTCATTAGCTGCCTATGATAACCATTTCTCAAGGTTTATGGCTTAAATAATCACTTAAATAATGACTTTTATTCTTTTATATGGATTGAACAAAGTTTCCTAAGAACTTAAATTCAGGGACAAAATGAATAATGCTTACTTAAAATGTCTGTCGACTTGGGCCCCACATTTTGTTTTAGGATCCTAGTGTTTGTTTTAGGCCTTCCAAGCTAAGAGGAAATACAGACTCGGGAAATTCTAGGCACACAGGCAACAGTTTCCACTAGAAAAACATATCTTCTGTGGATTTGGGAGTGTAGGCTAATTATTTTCTTTCACCTTCTAATTCCTGGTCCTGGAAATACTAGAAGTTCTTAGCATAAATTATTCAGCCTCAGTGACTTTGTTGCTAAGAAATTGTTTGCTACCTGTACAGATCCTTTCTGAGTTAGGATGGGATTATATTTTGAAAAACACATCATAAGTGAAAATTATCATAATTTGAGGATGCATTTACCTAGTGAACATCATAGCTCAACAAAACTGCACATTGTAGAGTTTCAGCTGTGACCCTGTATCACATGGCTGACAGGAAGTGAGGGATCATTGTTACCTCAAGAAAGCATCCTACTGCATATTGCTACAACTGGAAAAGATGACAATTCATAATTCCAAGTGTGGTTGATAGTGAAAGCACTAGGCTTTTGTATCACTATCAAGTTAAAATTTCTGAGTGGAATCATGGTAAGGAAAGGACATTTTTACTTAGTTTTAGAAGGAAATTCTAAGAATGAAGAGAATTTTTATTACTAATTTAATATTCAGCATCTCTAGTGATTCAAGAAAGTCATGAAAAGAGACATTAATTTCACGGGCTTAATCATGCCACATCACTGCTTAGAAACCTTACCAGTTCTCAAGTGCATAAGGAAGAAGGATTTTCTAGGTAGAAAAGAAACTAGGGTTACTAAATTATGGAATTCCAGTTTCCTTTTTTGAAGGTATGAATTACTATTTTTATTTCTAGATATTTTCAGAGTGAAATGAAATAGTACCTTGGAAGCATTTCTGAATGGGATGGAGATTAAATTCTGGAAATTAGAAATCCCAAATTAGTCTAATTACACTAAGTAAAGTGAAAGTATCAGGATGAATTACTTGTTTGGAAGCTCAAGGGGAAAAAATTCTGTGCTTTGCTTTTTATTTTTCCAGCTTTCAGAGACTGCCTTCATTGCTTGACTTGTGATCTCTTCTTCCACCTTAAAAGCCAGCAATACAGATTTTTTAATCACCATAACATTGTCCTCTGTCTTATGTAAGAAAGGACTTTTGGATATTGGGCTTACCTACTTAATCCAGTATATTCTCTACATTTTAAAACCTTAAACATATCTGCAAAATATGATTTTGCAGTAAGAGAATATCTGCATAAACTTTGGGCAATAGAATGTGGGCATTGATGGGGTACTGTTCTTCTGTCACTGATGTTTAGAAGAAAAAAGAAATAAAAAGATTCCATAGTTATATAAATCTAGGAAGCTTCAAATAAAAATAACATGAACATGTAACTTGTAATGCAGGATTTTCTTAGCCTTACAATTAGCATGTACTGGGATTTTTCTATGAAGGCAATGTAGAACATAAGTAGTTCCCCAAATATTTGGTAATTGTGTCCTCACCAGTAAAGAGGATTTATTAGAGTAGCTAGCATTTATGGGAAAGCCATGAGGGGAGAGCAGAATTCTGAAAACTGATCCCATAGCAAGCCTCCAAGAAAGGTCCTCACATAATGTTGGCGGGAAGAGGGGAAAAGTAGCCACAACAAAATATCCCATGAAACTTCTCCATAACATGGGCACATTCTGCGTGGGGAAAGGATCTTGGCAGAACGAACTGTGAAACCTATGCCAAGAAGAGGAAAGGAAGTCCTCCTGGTTCTCTTGAACATCTTTATTGAGTATGTTATGCTAATTCAATCCATGTACGCAATAGCACGTCTCCAATCATTAATCGTTTTTATGTTTGGAATTTCACATTCTTGTAGTTTTTGAAATATAAGCACCAGAAGTAATTCTCCCACTCTAATGGTGGTTTTGTTTTTTCTTTATTCCCTGACTCCTAGTCTTCTTAGCTTAGTGACCTCTATTCCATTCCATAAAAATGAGTGAGAATGTAGTGTTTTTCTTTGTGTGTCTATGTTATTTCACTGAACACAATGATCTCCAGTTCTAGCCACGATGATGCAGATGAGAGAATTCTATTCTTTTCATGGCTGGCTAGTTTTCCATGGTATAAATAAAGAATCTGTTCTTTGATTCACTGATTCACAGAGGAGCTTTTAGGTTGATTTCATATTTTTGCTATTGTGTGTACCACTACAGTAAATGTGGAGTACAAGTATCTTTTTGGTATAGAAATTTTATCTCCTTTGGATATACACCCAGTTGTAGAATTGTTGGATCATTTGATAATTCTATTTTTAGTTTTTTTGAGCAATGCCCATACTGTTTTTCATAATGGTTATACTAATTAACATTCCCACCATGTATGAGTCCCTTTTGCACCCTCACCAGCATTTGTTATTCTTTTGTCTTTTTGATAATAGCCATTCTAACTGGGGTGAGATAATATCTCATTCAGGTTTTAATTTGCATTACTTTGATGATTAGTGTAATCAGACATTTTTTCATGTACCTATAGGCCATTTGTATGTCTTCTTCCCAGAAGTGTCTACTTAGATCATCAGCATGTTTATTAAATGAATTTTCTTTTTGGCACTTAGCCTTTGATCTCCATATATTCTCAACATCAATTCTTGATTAGATGGTTTACAAATATTGTTCTCATTTTATAGCTTGTCTGTGCATTATTCTTTGACTGTGCAAAAGTTTCTGAGTTTGATATGATCCCATTTGTATTACTTTTGTTGCTAGTATGTTTGGTGTCCTATAGGAACAAAGATCTTGGAGTGTTTTCTCTATGTTTTCTGGTAGTAATCTAATAATTTCACATTTAAGATTTCAATCTTTGATTCATTTTGTGTTGATTTTTGTGTACAGCTACAGAAAACGATTTAGCATATTCTTCTGTGCATGCATACCCAAATTTGCCAGCACTATTCATCGAAAAGACTATCATTTCTCCACTGAATGTGTTTGGTCCCTTTGTAAAATGACATATTTTGAAGTGGTATATACCAAATGTCTTCAAAAAAGAAACATGCAAGAGTAAGAACAAATTAAAGTAAAATGAAATCATTTACTTATCTCATTCTTTACTAATCTAAAGAGTAACTATGCAAAATAATAATAGTAGATTGGTTGTTGAGAGCATACAGATACATAAAATGATATTAGCAGTGTTATAAAAAATGTGAAGGTTGTATTAAGAATATTCAGTTATAAGATGCCTATACTGTATGTGAAGCAATATAGTATTATTTGATTTAGCTTGTTTAAAATATATATATTATAAACTAGAGTAACTGCTAAAAGTAAAAGTGATGTACAAATGATGTGTTAAGAGAGGTGGCATGATGGAATTATATAAAATGTTCAATTAAAAACTGTTTAGAGAGAAATGGAGAGAAAGAATCAGGGAATAGATTGAAAATTGTTACAAAGGTGATCAGTATTGATCCAACTATATTAATAAATGCTTGAAAGGCAGATGGTTTAAATACACCAATCAAAACTGAGATTCTCAGAATGAATAAACAATAAGCCCAAAATATGAGTTGTCTCTGAGATCCCTCCATAATCACAAAGTAAAAAGTCAGGAGGTGTAGGAAGATATACTGTGTTAATACTGATTGAAGCATGGTGATTATGTTGGTCCTGGGAATCAATAAATCTTGTTGGGATTCCAGTTCCATCTCTGAAGCGATATGGGCAAGTTACTTTAATCTCTCTGTGCTCAGTGTTAAGGTTCAGACAAAAAATGCCTCCTGGTACATGATTAGTGCATGTAGCAGGTCAAATAGCACACACAATTTATAACAAGTGCAGAGTAGCATATTTTCCTTGTGGCATCTCAGAGAATAATAGAAATTTATTTCTTACCATCTTTTGTCTTGCTATTTCTATTTTATACAAATTCCATGTTTCTTCTCTTCCATTTCCTTCTAAACTTTTTATGTTACACCTTCTAGTCCTTTAGTTCTGTGTAAGACACTAGTACACTGAGTAGTGACCAGGTGAGCTCTAACAGTTTAGATATGGATTTAGCAAATGATTTTTGCTGTAAATTATCCATATGGATTCAAGAAGTTCTGTGAACTTTCTTCTGCCCTAGATTTTAAAAAGTGTTCAGGGAATATAAGCAGGATTTTCTTGGAGTCCTGTGATTGGCCTAGAGCAGGGGTATTTGTGAGTGATACCTGAGTATATCCCTTAAACACTAATGACAGGGATAAAGAGGAACTATACAATCCTCCAGTGAAGCGAGAGAAAAATCAGTGAAAATGAATTCCCAGTGATCAATAGTGCAGTAAATGAATTGCTTTTCTCACGTGTACAGCTTGGAAAATAAAATTCAAACCCTCAAACTCCCAGTTGCCAAAATGAATAGCAATAATTACAGGAAGACAGCTACATAATGGTCATTTTAATTATCATGTATTCGCTTCTGCGATATAATTAGTTTTATTTTATTATTTGTTTGAAACATTTGAAGAGGAGACTTTTCCAGCTGGTTTTAGGTCTTGCATATTCTGAGGATAATTATATCTTCCAAACAACAACGGCCAGAATTTAAAAAGTAAAGAGGAGTCGACACTCAACATCTTGTATTGCAAAAGAGAAGCCAATGACAAGTTCCCTGAAGCCACTTCTCAAGGCTTTTTCAGCCACTGCACCAGCAGAGGACAAAATAAACGCAGTGCCGTTTCTGTTATTGGCAGGGACGACTGGCGGTGCTGGAAAGGGCGCCTTCCTGGGTGAGCGCTACGCTTGCTCCACTCTGGTCCAGGTTAAACCCTAACAGTGAGCACAATGACACCCCAAGCAGTTACTGGACAGAAGGCGATGGATCCTCTACGAAGATTACCCATCCTTCACTGGCAGCTAGAGTTTATGATTGGTCTCTGTGTTGTTCTAAACTATATACATAAAGAGCCACTACTGTCCCAGGCAGATCATTGACAAGACCGCAGAGAGGTAATGAAGGGCTTGCTGTAGCATAACTCTGGCCATAAAGGAACAGTTATAGTCCACTTTTATTAAGTGAGAAACCAACTGCACAGTCTGCCACTATGGAATGCCCTTTCTGATCAGGGTCGGTGAGCAATTAGAATCAGTTTCAAGCTATAGGAGGGGTTATATGTGCTTCCTTTACTATGCACTCTGACTGCAGCTACTGTCTGCGAGATGCTGCTAAGAGCGCTGAGAGAGTGCCCCATGGTAGCAGTTTCGGGAGGCGAATTGAGTATTCCATAGAAAGTTATAACCCTATATCTGCTTTAAATTTGCTGCCCATTAATTTGGAGCAGCCCCTGGTTCTGATGTGATAGGATAGTGCAATTAGAAGTAATTTATGGCTCATTTCTATACCATCTATTGCTTTATGGCTACAGCAGAATAACAGTTCTGGTTGTTAATGAGTACCCCTCCAGAAATGAGGGGATAACAAGATGGTTATGCTTTCCATTTGTGCTGTGCCTCACTCAGATCTTCTTGGTGTCTTCCTTATGTGCTGGTCATGCTAGGGACAGAGGTGAGTAGATCCAGTTTACAATCGCAAGGGGCTTATGTGCTAAACCACCACTCTTGGAACCCAATTCCATTTAGGCTGCTTTTGTGCCTTCTCATTTTCTCAAGCCATGGCCCCTTTCTTTGCTTTTCTACATGTTTTTCTCTGTTTTAAAGTGGAAACTGTGAAAAGTGAGGGGAACAAAAGCGAGATGCAGGGAAGAAGTCTTTCTGGGGTTCTCCCTTATTTGAACATGAGAAATTATCAAAAGCTTCCACTAGTCTTAACTTAATCTAGACCATGGTCTATCACCTACCTCCAGAATATTCACTTTCAAAAGACTGTAAAATTGCTAAAATGGACTTAATCAACTGTGTTTCTCCCCCCTTGCTTCCTCCAGGTCTGTGCAGATTTTCACTGGGCAAATTTGGGATTCTCATAGCCAGGAAGAACGGCTGATGGCTGCCCACATATTTGGCAGCCACAGCTACTTCTTACTGCTTTCTTTGAAAAATTCTGTTATCTCCATTGTTTTCTAGATTGTCATGGTTTGCTAGTTAGCATAGACTGCTGTCATGGTTGGGAGCATCAAAGCCTTGACAATACCTGAGAGCTTTCTCTGCTTCTCTCTGCTGGAGAAACGTTGTGCTTCACATGAAACTATTGTGTTTCATCTACTGCAGTTCATTTTTCAAAGTACTTTGTTATGGCTATGTCTCTTAAGGTTCCACGCTCAAACAGGTCCTTCCTACAGTTCTTTCCTCTCGGAAAGTCTGATCCAGGCTCTGGGGTTGGGCTGGGGAATAACCATCAGTGCTTCCACAGTCTTCCCTTCTCTGGTAGGAGATAACATCAGGTTCGGTTGTACATTATGCTACGTGGATAATAAATGTTAACACACCAAAACTAAAGCCAAAGCTCTGACTTTTATGAGATCAAATTTTAAGATGAATAAGGTGGAGGAATACTCCCAGAATATTTGACTTGAAGAAACTAATAATTGTATATATTTGAAAGAAAATGAGAAAGCTTGTATTAGACAAAAAGCTTGGGCTGTAGTTGACACTGGCCTCAAAAGCGACTTCTGGGTCTAGAAATTCGTTAGGCTTAGCAGCATGGGGGTACAGTTCTTTTATGATTTAACCCATGTTTCATGGACAGGGAGGAAAAAATCAGGTATGGAGGATGCAGTAGTGACTGTGGGCATGCGGAAAAAGTCAGGGTCAGCAAGTGCTCAGCAGTGTCTTGTAGTCATCGTGAAAGGCAGCTAGAAAACCAAAAAAGAAGAATGCAGAAAATAAGCAGTTAACTGCTGTTAGTTTTTCCACTGGTAGGTTTGTTAAAAACATGAATGTACAGATTTTGCTGTTAGGATAAAAAAGTCCTGATCGCTATTTACATAATCTAGAGCTTCTGTGACCCTAGTCTCCCTTTCTCTGTCATCATAGATTTTCCCAGTGGTATGTACCCGTCCAGTCAGTCGTAGTCCTGTCCTGAGGGGGTGGTGTGTGTGCTTCTTTGTTAGTGAGAACACTTGATAGCTATTTGCCCCCCTATGTACTGTGGATTCTAGCTCAATGAGGATAATGGCTATGGTTACTCTTATTTACGATATTATTTCCCATACTTATTACATGGTCTGGCTCAAAACATACTTTAAGTAAAGAAATGTGTTAGAAATGAATGAGTGGATGACAGAGTTACTTCTTGGACCTTTGGAAGACAGTTGAAGAACAGGGCTGCAGTTTAAACTGAAGCTATAATTGAACTGGACACCAGGTGAAATAGAACCAGATGCCAGAGAGACTTGAAGCTGAGAATATCATTAGCAAAGGGGTCTGTGTCAAGGTGTCGAAGTCACACGACTCTTCCTTAAGGGTAGAGATGTGGAACTAGAGACATTGTTAGGTTGTGAGAATTATTTGTTAGCCTGTCTTGCCTTTCCTGCTTGATCAGAAGGTCAGTGGAGTGGATTTCTTATCCGGTTGCTACCTCTTGTCCTTACACAGTGAGCACATCATGATTGGTGAGTAAATGAATGAATCGATAAATGAATAATTTTTTTTCACGTTAAAAACTATCAGGACAAGCTTGGTGTGGTGGTGCACACCTGTAATCCCAGCACTCAGGAGGCTGAGGCAGGAGGATTGCTGTGAGTTTGACACCAGCCTGGGCTACAAAGTAAGTTCAAGGCCAGCCTGAACTGCATAGCAAGACCATCTCAAAAAGACAAAAACAAAACAAAAACCTGTCACGACACATGAATACAAAGTGGGGAAGTCCAAATACTTAGTGAGCACTACAGGATGTACAGGATGAATATATGATATCGTCCTGTAACAGAAAGTGACAGGAGCTTCACTCTTGTGACAGGAATTCCGCTCTTAAGTTAATAAATCCTAGGCTCACTTCTTCCAGATGTCAATATCCAACACAAGCGACAGTTATATTTGTGCCAAACATGTCAGTGGAAATCTCTAGATATGAGCCAACTATATTTTCTCATCATAATTCACCCTGAAACTTTTATAATCTGTGAATGATTTTTCTCATGGCTAGGTATTGCAAAGGATTCTCCATTCCTTAATATATCCCAAGAACTTGCAATGTGTAAATCTCACAGATAATCCCTTCCCTTAAGGAGCACGTCTGTTTTGGTGAATAAAGTTACATTGCAGTCTTTAATGTATGACCTTATGTGGGACCTCTAACAGCACCAGTCCTTGACCTGTAATGCATATTTAATTCATATGTGTTTTAAAAATTGAGACAAGGCTTATTTGCAGATTCAGAGAGAGAAATCTGATGAGGCAGGGCCTGCCTACTCTGCTTGGGCCAAGACTAGACTACTTCTGTTCTCTTTCCTCAATGTCTGTTCTGTCGTGCTCTGTTACCCGCTTCTACTTTTGTTTCTTTTTTCCCCCAGAGTCAACACCATCTTTTCTTTAAAAAAAAAAAAAAAAACCTATCTTCTTGCTGGTTTTGATAAAAGGAGTGCTGGTACCCTTAAAAGTGAGGATGGATGAAGTTTGGATGCCGTCTTTTCTGGAAAAAGTAACAGCAACTCTCCCACCCAACCTGAGAGACAGAGGACTTCACAGTGACTGGAGGTCAACGCTGGCATCTTAGAATTGAGCCAGGGTTTAAACAATAACCATTAGCCTTCAGGATCCAACAAACCTTTGTATTTCTTTCACTGAAGTATTAGTCTTAGTTCTTATGGCACTGTGCTCACTGCAGACTGGTTTTATTTAAGCCAAGAATGATAAAAAGGTTTTACATAATATAACAGTTGCCTCTTGCGGCACTGGAGTGAGGAGAATTCTGAGATGGCAACAGGCTTGTGGGAAAGGAAGTCATGATCACTGGGCCACATCTTCTGTCCTGCGGGGAGGCTGGGGAGCGGTAGAAGATGAGGAACACAGCTTGTACTTCCCAGCTGAAGTGTGTGGTTGGCATGAGATCAAATGCTGACTGTTCTCATCCTTTCTCCAAAGAATAGATTTCCCTTTGAAATAGAAAGGTAATATTAAATAGTAACTGTGAACAAATCCTGATTGGCTTCATAAATAGTTTGTAGTAGGAAGTCTTTCAGGGAAAACAGTTTCTTCCTCAGATAAACATGAATATTTTTTCTGTCTGCTAGGAGTAACATCTCTCAATGGGGTGTTCTACTCACATCCTATTGGCAAGATTTTAATAATAGGACCATGAAATTGCAAGGCTGACCTGGAGATGTGGTTGCAGGAAAGGTGGCCATAGGCCCAGTGAAAATTCAAAATAATTGACATTGCTGAAAGTTAGTGATAACTGCCACACACTGAAGGCATTTTGGATGCAGAGGAAGAATCTAAAAAGGGAACATGAGATGTTACTGATTTCCTTCTCAATATCCACTCCCTGCTTCTTCTTCACTGATGTGACCTTAGGTCTTAGTTTACTCTCTGCTGAAATGAATGTTTCTCAGCATCTTTTGCAGTTGGATATAACTATGAAATATTTCAGAGAGAAGGAGAGGTGAGAAGAGGTGTACTTGTATTACTAGTACAAGTTCATAATGTGCTTGACATTTTTTATTTTTTTTGTGTTAACTTATATAATTGTATAAAATAAAATTTACCATCATGTGTGTGTGTGTGTGTGTGTGTGTGTGTGTGTGTGTCTGTGTGTGTGTGTTCTTTTATACTGGGGAGTTGATTCAGGGCTTTCATATTGAGCTACATCCTTAGCCCTTTTAAATTTTTCTGTTTTGTTTTGAGAAAGGATCTTGCTAAGTCACTAAGTTGCCCAGGCTGGACTTGAACTTCTTGTCCTCTTACCTCAGCCTCCCATAGGGTTAGGGTTATACATTCACTGCCCTGCCTTGCTCATTTAAATAATTTTTAAGGTGTGATTTTAGGTACAGTAATTACATTTACTGTGTTAAACAATCCTTCATCACTTTCTATTTCTGAATCTTTTCCATTATACTTAATAGCTACTCTCTGCTCATTAAACAGTAATCCCCAGGCCTCCCTCCAATTTTCAATTAGTGATATCTAACTAATAGTTACTATTTTGTAAGTGTTTAAAAATATATGGCTACTGTAGCAGGTATGTGGTGATATGTCATGGTTTTGACTTCCAAATTCCTGATGACTAATGATATTAAGCATTTTTTAAGGCTTACTGGCCATGCGTACATGTTCTTTGGAAATATTTTTATTTAATTCCTTTGCTCTCTTTTTAATAGGCATTTTTACTTGTTTGTTTTTGAGTTGTAGGAGATCTTTTTATGTTCTGGATATTAACCACTTATGAGATACATACTTGGTAAGTATTTTTCCCATTGTTGGGTTGTTGGGGTGTCTTTTCACTCTATTGATGGGATGAACTGACAGACAGAAGTTGTTAATTGAGATATAGTGCAGTTTATTTATTTTTTCTTGTTGCTGTTGCTCACACTTTTGGTGTCATGTATAAGAACACATCACCAAATCCAAGGTCATGAAGATGACAATGCACTTGACTTGTATAACACTTTCTGTTTTCTTCCTTGTACATTATCACTTTACTTCTATTAGCTGTTAATATAACAGCCACATGCAGAATAAAAAGCAGTGGTTGGAGACAGGAGGCAGAATCCTGAAGATTCTGTTTGAGCTTCTACCACCCTCGCAGAGGTAAGCCATCGTCTTTCCTTTTGGTAATAGCCCCTGCTATTTAAGGCTCGGTGCCTCCTTCTTGCTCAGTCATGAGCTACCTGGGAGGAACTACAGCTCTCTTAGAGCTAGGCACATGTTCCCTCACACTCCAGTGTTTGTTATAGGAAGGATATTTTAGTTCAGCCAGGCCACTGTATTTGCACAAACACACTGAGCTACAGTAAAGTTTTGTTTGGTAATCGTGGTGCAGTGGTAGATGCTCCTTGCCCTGGATTCTATTCCAAGACAATAAGGTCTTGGAGTCCTCATAGGTATTTTATGCTGTAAAGAAAGACTGTCTGAGGTTGAAGCCAACTCAGAAGATAGAGAATTAACTTCTCTGGAGAGAAGAATTTGATCCCATTGTACTTTTTTGAGACTATAAAGCAAATTAAGTCTTTAGTCTAAAGACTTAATTTGCTACTCTTGAACTTTAATCAATAACTATTCTTTTTGCTTAAGCCATTTTGGGTTAGATTAGTAGCCCCTTGCGACAGAGAGGCCCCTGGACACAGCTAGCAACCAGTTTCCTATTATGTCATACATCTGGGCCTCTGGTTTTGTTTATTTGTTTGGGTTTTGGTGCAGAACCTCATGCATGCTAATCATATACTTTACCACTGGATTTACCATCCTAGTCCTGACCTCTGCTTTGAATCTGACTACATGAACTCTATTCTTTGGACATGAGATGTAAAGACACTGCAAAGAGAAATAACAACCTCTGAGGCTGTACAGTATATTCTCAGAAACACTGGAATGCATACACATAAATTTAGAGTTTTGTATATTTTGCTTTAGAAAGAGTATTGCTTTCAGTGAATGAAAAGATGGGCTGGTGATGTTTTCTGCAGATTCCCTCAGACCTGAAAATTCCAGTATATAGGAAGGAACCCGAGTCTTCGGGTAAATTATTTCATGTGTTCACCCTGCTGAGCTGTGAATGGACAGTACAGTGTAAAACGTGTCTGATGAGTGCGTGCATCCGCAGTCGATGTCCTAGGAGACCTGCAAATAGTTCTCCACAGAGGAAATTAAACTTGGCTAAAAGGAAGCTTTAGGCGGTTTTGAGATATTGAAAGAGCTCTCTCTCCTCTTTCTTTTTAACTTCTCAAGTTCATGAACTCACTTTCTTTGGCTCAGTTTTCATCACCTTCCTAACAGATGAGGTTATTACCCACATCTTGGCTGGGATAAGCACGTGGAAATGCCACTTTTCTGGGACAGTTCTCTTTTCCCTCAGTGTACGCTACAGGAGCACACACCTGCTCAGCTGAGAAGATCATTTCCCGCACTACAGATGCTCATTCCCTCCCTCCCTCCCTCCCTTCCGTCCTTTCCTCCTTTTCCAATTCTTAGAGAAAAAGGAGCTTCAGAATTCTCCTTAACTCCAGCCTCTCTCTAGCAGGAAAGGACTTTATCTTATCACTGACCTTTGGATGGTTTATGGCGTTGATAAGAGAATCCCCTCTTTCGCTGACTTAAGGAAGTTACTTTGAACTTTACAAAGAGTTTCTTTTTTACTTGAAGTTTAAGAAAAAAAATGAAATTCTTAAGTTATAGAATTTGCAGATAGCATTTGCAAAAGTCTTAAAAGTCCATGTTGATCTCTTCATTATGCAAATGTTTGCAAACGGACCAGAGCACGGGAACCAGGGGATGAGAAAGCGATGCTCAGAACTGTGCAACTAACCTCTGACAGAATTAGTCTAACCCAAACCCAAACTTTTACTGATACCTTGGCTATGTAGCAAAAATTTCTTTATATAAAACTTCTGAGTTGCTGGGTATTAAATTAGAAATTATCTAATTGGAATAAAACCATAGCATTCAGAATTACAGTGCAGATGACCGGTTTTATGTGAAATATTATAAACATAAATATGTTGAATTATTTGCATAACTTCTAGCTTAATTTTTTGAGTATTGACGTGTAGTATATTTTATTACATATGGACTACATTTTATAAATAAATTGATATTATAATTATAATATCAATCCTGCTCTTTTCCTATTTTCTTGCCCTTTTTTTCTTTTTCTTTCACTTTTTGTCCTTTCAAATCATCCTTTCCTCCAAGACTTTCAGAAAAAATATTTTTCCTTATTCTCATGTTTATATATTATTTAAATAATCAATTACATGTGTAGCCATTGTATATGTGTACATAGTCATAAATAGAATTTTTGATATTAATGATAAAATAGGATCATATGAAGCTACTTTAATATACATTGCTTTGAGTTACTGGAATTCTAATATTTTACATAGGTATGATTCCTTTGATTTTGTATTGAAGAAAGTTTTGGGTGTATCAATCTTAGTCATTTTCTACTCTTGTTAGTTTGGTTACCTATGCAGTACTTTCCTCTAAAGCATAATGTTCTTCACATTCAATTGGACACATTCAAATGGAGATGACATATTGTAAATGCACAATGAAAAGTGGCCAAATTGGTGGCAGAAACATGAAAATGGGGGGGGGGGGTTATGGATGGGAAATGTAATGACGTGTAATTCAGTTTGGGTTTGAGTTCCAAAGCAAAGAACATGAAAACTGAAAGGCCTAAAGCTAATCTACACCAGTGGTTCTTGCACTTTATAAACGTAAGCATCACTCAAGGGGCTTATCAAGAAAGATGTACTTTTCGATTCTATGTCACAGGATTGGGTGTACTGATAAGTATGCAATTTTAAGAAGCATTCCAAGTCAGGCCGTATACAAGTGATCCTCAACCACACTTTGAAAAGCTTTTCCTTGGATTACTGAGGAAAGAGAAAAGCAGGGGATCATGAACTTGCCCAAGGTCAAATAACAACAAAATTTAACAACAGAAATGGGGCTACAAACTAATTATATGTCTTGGAAATGAAGTAGTGATTCTTAATGTACTTGGAGGTGTCTCATTTTCATAACTTCAGGTAAAGCTTTCAAAAATGTCTCAGTCAGGCTTCTTTCACCAAATCTCCCTTTACAAAAGAATATTCTACTAAATGACAAATAAAACCTTTCAAGTTAGAGCAGTTCTTGGGAGAGGGAGACTAAATCTTACTAAATAATTGATCTCAAAGTACTGTTACTTTTCAGGTAATCATGGGGAAAGAAAACTTCAGAAAGCGTCTTGTTTGTGCATGCAGAATATTTTGTTTGAAGAATGTTAAATCTTATCTCACTAGCTGCTTCTTTACTTTCACTTAGGGTTTCAGGAAAATAACTGTTGATATCTGTGAAATTGAATTTGAATCTTATCATCTGAACATGACTTCATGCAGGTAGGAAAAGAAATCATTTGGAAAAATGGAATATAGGTTACTATTATTAAACTTTTGGGGTTATGTTATATATTCATGGCTCATTATGAAATATTTTTATAACCATTTGTGCTTAGTGGAGGAATAATATCACTCATACAAGTTAAGAAAGCTTTATGTTTAACATAAAATAGTTTAAGACCACATGGGGAATCTAGTTTACAATTAAAATGTCCCGGGTAGTGAGGCCCTCATTAAAAACACAAAGTAAAACTTAACTCATACCATTAAAATATCTCCATTCCTTACTACAAACACGCGCCATCTGGGGTTGTTTTGTTCCTCCCAATTTCTTATTAGCAGGGGAGCGATTGGAACCGACTTCCTCCAGAAAGCAGTATGTCTTACATAACGCAAACGCACACTCCTGATGGCAAGCAGTGCTTAATTACTGATGGGAGCCTCTGACCAAGTGCGTATGTTGGAACACGTCCTTCATCAGAGCTTTAAAAAATGACAAATTCCTCCTGAGGTTAACTTTCCTTAATGATACTGCATTTTATGCTTAGAAAAGATAAAATTTAATTATTAAAATTTAAAAATAAGTACCGACTTTCCTTAGCTCATAATAATGGTGCTACCTTGTATGCAGTAGGCCCTATGATCTCTTTTCATCTTGTCCACAATTCTTTCAGGTAGACAGTACTGCCCTCTTTTAGATGGACAGATAGCTCAGAAATGCCCACAGCTTGCAAAGGCAAAATAGCTAGTGAATCATATGTGGATATGATTTTTCTCAAGGGGACACTATACAATAAAGATTTTATGAGGTTATTCTTTTGAGGTTGTGACTACTGCATACATAAGGGATTAATGCTATGCCTCCAGTTGCATTGAAATAAATGGGTATCTTGAAGTAGGTATCATAGTCCATCTATATAGATTATAGTCTATCAGTAGTGTGGGACATGAATAAGCAGCAACTATCTCATCAATGCACTTCAGATACCTTCTGAGAGCTATTGCATCCAGAACTAAATCTTAAATAGGTCATTTAAGGGATACGTATGTATCTTCATATTTGAGAATCAGGGAGGTAGATGATCTTTCAGTTTTATCCATAGCAATGGTTCGTGCAAAGAGGAAAATGCTATTTTCTGTATATATTATTTATCTCTTGAAAATACCAGTCCTATCTTCTGTAGTTTTCTAACTCCCACAACAGTTAGCAGCACTGTACTTTTTCCTCAGCAGTTGCTTTTTAAGAAAAGATCGTAGAATAACATCTTTTGTTTATTTTCTATGTGGCTATTGTACACATCATGGAATTGGTGGACTGAGCTTTGTACATTATTCTTCCTTTTGTCTCATAACCATCGCTCTTCTACTTTTCTGTCATCTATTTTTGATTCCATATGTTAGGGAGAACATGCAATATTTATTTGTCTTTCTGAATCTGGGTTATTTTGCTCAAAATCATGATTGTCAGATTCATCCATTTATCTGCAAATGCCAATATTTTTTTTAAATTTGGAGGACCTTCTATACTATTTGCTATATCAGTTTTTACTGATTTATATTTCTACCAAGAGTATACAAAGGTTCTTATTCCTCTACATCTACACAAACACTGTCTTTCTTCTTTTTGATAACAGCTATTCTGACAGGTGTGAGGTAATAGCTCATTATGGTATTAACTTCAATTCTTCTTAGTGACTTTGAGTACTTCTTTTAAATATCCGTTGTTCATTCATGTATCTTTTTTTCAGGGTCTATTTGGATTTCTTGCCTTTTTTTTGCATTGGGTTGTTTTCTTTCTATTTAGTCATTTAAGTATCTTATATATTTTAGATATTAGCTTCTTATCAGATGTAGAGTGGCAAAGATTTTCCACCCTTCTCTTCATTCTGTTGGATGTTCCTTTATATTCAAAGTAGTTATTGACCTATTGATATGTAAAGACTTATTACTGACATTACCTAATGGTCATATTTTTCTAATTGTTTTCAGGTTGTTTTATAGGTCCTTTATTCCTTTTTTTCTGTCTTAGTATTGTGCTCAAGTTCTTTTCTTCTCTACCTTCATTTTCTTAGTTCTTCTGAAGGTATTTTGTGTGTGGACAATTGCTGAAGTTGAGATTTCTGTGGGGAGACTGAAGAGTGTTATTCTACCATCTTGCTGAAGTTCCCAGCAGAAATATTGGAGTAAATAAATAGACAAGTGACCATTCCCTTATGGGAATCCAATGAATACAAAAGTTCGAATATTAAAGAAATTATCAGTGGCTGCCAAAGAAACAATTAAAGCTTCTTCATTCCTCCTTTTAAAGGTACAACAAACATGGAAGGCTACGCATTAAATATTTAAGGCTGATGTTTCCAGGTAAGACAAGCCTCTCTTGCTGTGTCCGTTTTGTCCGTTGTTGCTGGGCTCAGCTTCTACCTTTCTTGTTACCATTTTCACATTATTGATTCTAAGTAGCCTCTGATTTATCTCAGCCTCATTATCCTGCCTTTTAACTAATTTTTGATAACTCTAAGCAAATAGTTCGGTTTCTTGGCTAATCTCTCCCTCTCATTTACTGTGGGGGGGATTAAGTAACAGAGCTTGACGCAGACAGAATTGCTGGAAGTCTCCCACTTGAACACATACTGAATTGAGAGTAGAAATGGGAATTTCAGTAAAAATAGAAAAAAAATATTTTTAAAGCCAGGAGGAAGGCAGGACCACAACATCTGGCAAAATGAATAGGTTTGGGAAATTCTCCTGATGCTATATGATTGATGTGTGTGCCTTGAAAGCATTCCAAGGATAGACTGCAAAAGACAGCAAGAATGTAGTAGAAATTGGGGATCCTGCAAAGGGCCAGTGCGCGGGCTTCTCTGAACGTGGAGTGCATGGGTGACTTGTTGCAGGGTTATTTAAATGTAGCCATCAGCCTGCAGATGCACACACAGTATTCTTAGGTGCTAACGTTTTTTCATTATATACTAGTAAACATAAAAATTAAAAAAAGAAACTCTTAGAGCTTAGAGTTGCCAGTTAGGAATGAGGTCAGAGAAAGGAGGGAGTAATGTGGAAGAGGCAAGGAATAGGGTGACTAAACCTATTCTAAATTTTAAAAACTGTACTTTATCGCCATAGAGTTAGGATTCTACAAATTGATATGCTAATTTATGTACAGAGGATATCAATTCAAGTTTGATGTCAATGAGTGATTTCTTAAGGGGCCTAAAAACAAAGTGCACAAATGTAGGAGACCCTGGAGGAATGTATATTTTTACTGCTTATCATGACAGGCGACTTGAGAGATGAGCTTGAAGGATGAGGAACGCAACATTTTATACTGTTTTTAGCAGCTTCGGATCCTACACTTTGTGCTTTGGAAATCACCTTCCCTGGATTCAATCTTTTTTCATCCCTATTTTTTCCTGTTTTATAGCTAAGAAAGCAGTTATAGAAAAGTTAGCAAAGAACTTTTTATTAAAACACATGAAGAAAATAATTCTGATTTTTATTTTTGATTTCTCCTTTCTCTATATTTTAAAGATCAAAAATAAGATCATGGCAGCTCATATTCCAGAGGTGAGCTGGATAATCTCTTGAACTTCCTTGACCTCCAAGATTCACTTTAATAATTCTCTAAATAATGTTGTGGTCAGCAGGATAGAGTCACGGTAAAGGAAAGCACTTAGCAGGCTAAGAGTCTAGGATCATATTTCATCTCTGCACTTCCTAGGTGTGAATCTTAGAAAAGCAAAAAATTTCTCCCCACCTGCTTTCTCAGGTAATAATGTACAGGAGGATTAGTAGCAGCTATCTTTTTGAATTATGAAAGCTAATTAAATAACAGAACTTAGCACAGTGTTTGGCAAATAAGTAGCTATCATTGTGTGTCTATCATCATTATTCACGGCATGCCAGTTGGATTGAATTAAAGGCATTGAAGGGACTGGTAAAGCACACTGCTAAGTGTGCCTCTGTGAGTACAATATATGGTCCCTCACCCCTTCCTCCCTGGCCCTATGCCTCTGCTCTGCTTCCTGGTCACTATGAACTAAGAAGTGTTGTTCCACCATGATTTTCTTCCATGTTTCTGCCTTGGAGCCCCCTGACTAGGAACTGACTCTTTGACACCATGAGCCAAATACACCATTTGTTTCTTTAAATTCTGGGTATGGGGATTTGGTCCCAGCAATGAGAAAGCTGACTAATACAATACCCAGGCCATTTATCATTCAGACACATTCCTAGATCCAAGGAGAGTAAACACATATTTAGAAATTGACTCGTCACCTCTTGTTTTGAGGTACTTCAGTAAACACACAATTTCACATACATAAAAAGTGCTGAAAATAAAAGGACAAAGAACTAGATTGATGTGGAAGAAGATTAATGACATCTCAGTTAAGTCTTGTATAGTTCCTGACTTACAGTGACCCTCAAGATGATTCAGTGACTACTGGTTTTGGTTCAGATCATGCAGGTTCAGTGTTGACCACACTGACAAAATTTCTTTGGCTTTTTAAAAAAACATTCAGAGCTCAGTGTGAACTAGCCCTGAGACACTGTTTTTCAAAGTGATTATATCTGAGACTTAGTTGGAGACATGAAACCTTGTGTTTTATCATTTTGTTAGCCACACCATAGATAATTATTTATTGTATAATACACAACTGTGGCTTATATACTAATTGGAGTTTTTTTTTTTATTCTGAGCTTTGAATAAATGAGGAGATGATTTTTGACCTACTTGCTAACCATCAGTGGCTACAACGTTTAGCAGACATGCAAGACATTAGAGTTGCAAAAGTATAAATTATGGAAATAATCATGCACCTTCTCAGCTGTTAAAATTTAATAGAATTATGTTGGGATAAGTGGTAAATCACTTCTAAAGCATCCCACAGATGCTTATAAAATTAGCGAATTTTCACAATCTGATTTGAACATTCTACAAATATGTGTATACTGTCAAGAGAGATACATAATCTGTGTGTTTTTCTCTTTGTTTTCAATCATCACTAGGATCACAGGAGATGGTATTTTTATTATGTAGATTAAAACAAGACTGAGGTTCAGAGTTACTTATTGATAAAATGACACAATGGGATTAGAATTTAGGCTTGTCATTAAAATACTTTATTTTTCTTCTCTGCTTTACGTTCCCAGAGCATGTTTATATGACGTTTGATTAAGCGAGGGCAGCTTCTCCCAATAAGTGATATCACGTACATGTCAGAATTTTACTAAGCTTTGCAACTTGCTGTTTGGTTCGATACAAAGGACTGAATTGAGGGCTGAGAAGTCAGTAAAGTTGTCCTTAGACAATATCAAATGATGATCTATGAGAGTCTTGTTGATCATTAGGGGAATTATTTTTTGGAAGTCACTTAACATGTGGTGTGTTCCTACTATGTGCCATATGTTGTTATAAGCAAAGAAAATAGAGTAATAGATGAAATTTATAATAATCTCTGCCTTTAGAATTTTTTTTGTGGTTTCTCATCATCAAATGCTTTTACTTATGGACTACGATTTGAAAGCCATTTTCTTGATACTGTTAATGGCTGCCATACGGAAACTCTTATTAGGCAACTTTAAATCTAGCTTGTTTACCACTTACTAATTATTGAATTTGGAACTACTAGAGAGTAAGAGCTTTAGACGTTAAAGCAAGAATAAACAGAATCTTATCTGTTAGGTTGTTAAAAGAAATAGATCTTTTCTTCCTAGCTGTCTTTTAAATATATGCTGTCATAAAATGTGCATTTCCAGTCTTATCTGCAAGCATTTCCTGAGGTTGCTTGCCTTTGTGATTTAATTTTTTGCAGCAGCTACTTTTCTAACTTTTCTGCCTGTCACTGTTTTCAAGTTTATTCTATGGATAATTTTTTCTGTATGTATGTCTGAGCTGAAACATTTATCTCACCAAAAGTACCTCAACATGGTAAAATATTCAGAATAGAGAGATCCAGATGTTTGTATCAGAATCACTACTTACTAGGAAAAATAATGTAGAATAAGTTATTTAAATTTTCTGGGGCCAAGCTATTCTTACTTTTAGTGTTTGAAAATTAAAGAGAAATCATTAATGATGGATTTTTTTCATGTTCTAGAACCTGGCATATTATTATTAATTTAACTATTTTTATTTATATTCTTTCTGGAAATGTATTTTGTCTTCTAACATATGTGTTACTGAAGTGAGCACGTATTTTTTGCCCTTAAACCACTCTCAGGTCATCTTTGAGTGATATGGGATAGGAGTCCATGGAGACAACTTAAGAAAGTACTTTAGTTTCTTTAGCTACTTGTATGTGTTGACATGTATGGGGTATTTTTATTTTTAGGAGAAGGAGGCATTTCAGTTATGGGCAAGGCAAGGAAGGCAATGTACATAAGGAAAAAATGTTTAAAAATGGCTTTCAGTACCATGAATAGTTTTTGGCTTCTGTTGAGGAACAGATAAGAGGCTGGTCTTCAGAAATAAATGGAACTGTGTTGGAGTCCAAATTTCAAATAATGGCATTTTAACTAATGAAATTATTCATTTCAGCCTTGTGAGGAGTTCAATGAAATCCAGAAATCCTAATGGTTGGATTCTTCAGAATATCTTGAGATCGCATCCAATAATAGACATTGATCCTTTCATTGCACGTTGTAGGAATGGTAGAGATTCTATGAATAGCTTTTGGGGGTAATGAACAAAGGTATACATGAGAGTATGAATTGCTTAGATGACCGGGGGTTTGTTACGGTGAATGCCTCTGATACACTAGTTTGCTAGGCAGGCGCTTATTCCACTGAGCTATATCCCCAGCCCTGATACACTAGTTTGAAGGTACGTGCCATATACCTTTGGGGGACTTTCAATCATAATATTAAAAAGGTTAAATTTTAGCATTCAAATATGGGGGATTTTTTCATGAAAGGAAGTCACAGAAACAACTGTGGAACTGAAATGTTGCTCAGTGAAGATAGAATATAGTGGACTATCCCTCAGATAGAGGACTTCTATCTGGAACATATAAAGGATAAAAATATCAGGTGCCCAAATTTCAAAGACGCACTCCAAAAATGGACATCTGAGATGAATACACACTTCTCAGATAGAGAAAGACAAATGGCAAATAAATATGTGAAAAAATGTTCAACACCACTGGTCATTTGAGAAATGCAAATTAAAACAACACTGAGATTCCATCTCACCCCAGAAAGAATGGCTGTCATCAAGAAGTCAAGCAATGCTGGAGGGGCTGTGTGGATGAAAAATAAAGATAACCTATTTTACTGACCTGTCTTGACTCCACTGTTGGTGGGAGTATAGACTGGTACAACCACTGCAGAAATCAATGTGGAGATTTCTCAAAAATCTATGATTAGAAGTCCCACTCAACCTAGCTATTGCCCTTCTGGGTATTTTTCCAGAAGAACTGAAAACATCATACCACAGTGATGTATGTGCACCCATGTTTATAGCAGTGCAATTTGTAATAGCTAAATCTTGGAAACAACCCAAATGTCCACCAACTGAGGAATGGATAAAAAAATGGTATTTTTATATATATAATGGAGCATTATGCAGATATAAAAAAGACAAACTCAAGGCTTTTATAGGTAAATAGATGCAATTAGAGACCATACTCATAAAGAGATAAATCAGACCTGCACGTGTAAACATCATACTGTCTCCCTAGTGTAAGAACCTGACAGAGTAAATAAAATCTGAAAGGTACAATAGATACTGTGAAAAGGAAAGAAACCACCACTCAAAGTGAAGGAACAACTGGGATGAGGCAAAGGAGAAAAGAAAGAAGGAAGGGAAAAATATGGATGTATATATAAGCATAGGGCCAGGCCTACAGCTCAGTGGCAAAGTGCTTGCCTGGCAAGCCTGAGGTCGTAAGTTTGATTCTCAGTACCAAAAAGTAAAAAACAAGAATAGCTGGGACAATTGCACTGTTAATTTCTACTGGTCTATTGAAAATAACTTAAATTTTAAATTTTCATGTTAAATTCATGCTTAAAGTTTTTTTCTTCTCTTTAATTTTTTTGACCAATTTTGCATGGTTACATCTGGTAATCTGAACAACTATTCTGAAGGCAACAATATGCAATATAACAACCATTGTTGAATTCCTATCATTTTGTTTAGTGAAATTCTGTATCATTTCTAATGCTTCTTTTTATTATTTTTTATTCTCTTTAGAAAACAAAAAAGATAGAATAGACACACATTTCTATTTTTTCTATTCCTCCCATTAAATACCATTACTATATATATATATATATATATATATGTATGTATGTATCAGGGAACCCTTAAAAATGGAGAAAAGATGGTCAGAGACTTTACAGTTCAAGGAATAGAGTGGTATGCGTTCCCTGGTTTGCTTTATTGTACTTTGTATTTCCTAGATTTGGAACTAAGGAAGGCAACAACCCAGAAATGACAATAGGTGCAGAAAATAGAAACAACAAATTTTGTTCTCTCTGGACACAGGCTTGGGAAACCAGAAGCCTAGCATAGCAGAAAACTCTGGGACTCAATCCCAGCCAAACTGTTTCCCAGCCAAAGAAATCTATGTCCCTCCAGCAGGAAAGCCACGGGAGAGTCTGGCCTGGAGTTAATAAGTAGAGTGAAATCACAAGGCCAAGTGGAGAGCTGAGGCTTATACTACAGAGAATAAGTGCGCTGCTCCCACCAGGGGGCCAAGGAATCCTGCTAAGGAGTAACAGAGGACACTTCCTGCCCAGCCTATGCAAAGGGGTGTCAGTGGAGGTCTTTTGGAGCCACAATACCCACCTTTGCCCACAAAAGGTGTGTCAAAAGAAGCAAGTTAAAGTAAATTTAAATTAAAATGCATAAAGCTAGCATTAATAAATTAAGTTAAAATAAAGTAAATTTAAAAATAAAGTTAAAATAAAAGTCAAATAAGTTGCATAAGTGGTAGATTTCTTTTTTTAATTTATTTTATTTTTTAATTTTAAAGACAAAAGAATAAAGACATATGACAAAATTATACAGAATATAGTAGGGAATTAGCACTGGATATTGTATTACATAATGTTATCTTCACATTAGTTAACACAAAAACATTAAAGAGAAGATAGTAGGGAATTTGCACTGGATGCTGTATAATATAAAGTTATCTTCACTACTGTTAATACAAAAACGATTAAGGAAATACAGAATAATAGAAAACATAGAAGGGAATTAACACTGGATGCTATCCAACATGATGTTACCTTCACCTTTGTTACTTGGTTACACAGATGATGGCCCAATAAATCATTCAATTTTTCTCCTCCCTCATCTCCATTGCCCCACCACTCAATCAGTCATCTTCCCTGTGATAATAACTGTACTCCTGGGTTTATCTATACCCCTGGACTCTCACCTTGGGAAGAGATATAGCTGTCTCGGACTATACTATAACATACATGGGTGTATACAAACTGCCATGGTTGGAGGTGGGAAAGCACATTTGCTCACAGTGGACCGCCCGGCTCCATCCTGTCGTCGTGCTATGTGTGGGGGCGGGTCCAGTCCATGAGGTGCCCTGAGCAGGGCCCTCAGCGGAGCAGCCATGGGGCCCACTGCGGAGCAGCAGCGGAGCAGCCATGGGGCCCACTGCAGAGCAGCATCGGGGCCCACAGTGGAGCAGCCGTGGGGCCCACTGCGGAGCAGCCACAGGGCAGTGGTAGATTTCTTAACCAAAGTCAACAGGACTAGAAGAAAGTGTCACAATATTTTTCAAACATTGACAGAAAAGCATTATTAGCTTAGAATCTTATATTCAGGATAATCAGGAATGAAGAAGTCGGGACATTCTCAGATACTGGTGGACAAAAAATCTGTCCTGGGACTACCCACTCTAAGAGCATGAAACAAGGCAGTTCTCTAAACAGAAAGCAAATAATGAATGGAGGGTACTTAGAAAACAAAGAAAGAAGAAAGAACACAAATAAACAAAAACACAGGTTAGTAAAACAGATTATCTTTATCTTTCAGAGTTCTTAAAATTATGTCCGATGGGTGAGGCAAAGAATTATAACCTGTCCAGTGTGGTTCTAAGTCTATTTAGAAAAATACTTAAGACAGTGGTAAGTGGAAAGGGTAGGAATCCAGAGAGAAGTGATGCTTTCATGTTTCACTTCATCTGGTAAAAAAATATAAGAAGGGCTGGGATGTAGCTCAGTGGAAAGGCTCCGGGTTCAATCTCTACTACCAAGAAAAATTATATAGTCTTTTATTTTTTTCATTTATTTGTTCATTTGTATGTTAGTTTATTTATTGGTGGTTTGAGATGAAGTTTTGCAATGGTACCCAGGCTGGTCTTGAATTCACGATCTTTGCGTACTATCCTTCCAAGTAGTTGAAATTATATTGTGTACCCCTGTACCTTGCTTTTTTCCACATAATCTTTTCCAGAACATAGAACAGGATGGAACATTTCTCAAAACATTTTTTAAGCTACTCTCCTATAACAAATAGCACCATAGACCAATATTCTTTGTGAATACAGATACAAAATATTTAAAATGTTAGAAAAAATTCAACAATGTATAAGATGATATAGCCATTTTGGTTTTATTTATGCATTTAAGGCTGGTTCAATTTTAGAGAAATTAGTAAATGTAATCCATCGTATAAACAAGATAGAAAAGAAAAATCACATGACTGCATGATGCAATTCAATGTCAATTTATGATTAAAGTATGATAAAAATAGAGGGAAACTTCATCTTGATAAAAAGCACTCTGAACTAACTTTATACTTAATAATAAAGATGTTAACTTCCTCCCCCAAGACTGGAGACAATACCAAGTTGTACACTCTCATTACTGAAGATTGTTCTGAAAGTTTGGGCTCTTTTAACAAAGCAAGGAAAAGAAACAGAAAATGTTTCAGTTGGATATCAAAAAATAAAATTGTCTATGTGCAGATGACCATACTCTCTACACAGAATATCCTAAGGAGTCCATAGGGGGGAAAACTTCCAGAAATGAGTTCAGCAGGTCAAAATAAACACAAACAATAAATTACATTTCTGAACACTAGCAATGAATTCATGGACACAGAAAAACACAATACCAATTAAAATTACTCAAAACATTTATTGAGATATACAGATCTTATACACTTATAAATCAAGGAAGTTCTAAATAAATGGAAAGACAAACCACATTAATGGAGAGGAAGATTCAAGGTGTCAACTCTCTCCAATTTAATACACAGGCTTAATGCAAATTCTTATCAAAATTCTGACTTTTTAGAGACAGAGACAAAATTATTCTCAAGTATTTCCAAACAAGGAAAGGAAATAAAATTACTAAACAACTTGAAAGTGAAAAATACAGAGAATCAATGTATCAGATATAGGAAGTATTATGCAACTATAGTAATAAAGACTGTGCTTTACTCGTGGACAGACACATCTATTAACAGAACAGTAGAGAGAACACACAAAGGTCTAGACCATATAAATATGCCCAACTGATTTTTAGTGAAGGTGTAAACAAATCAGTGGAGAAAGTGTAGTCTTCTCATGCAAAGCTTCTGGGGCAACTGAGCATCCCCAGGCAACTGCCACCGCACAACTACAACATCTTGTGACATAAGTCTCACCTTTTATACAAAAGTGAACTCAAGACTTTCATTAAGTTAAATGTAAAATTCTGGAACTTTTCAAAAATTCGCAGAAAATCTTAGTGAACAGGGCCAGGCTAGGTTTTTAGGTTTCACAACCAAAATATGATCTATCTATGAAAGGAAAAACATAATGTCATAAATTGGATTTCATCAAATTTAAATGCAAAATATCTTGTTAAAGAGATGAAAAGACAATTTACATACTGGGAGACAATATTTGTAAGTGAAATATCCTACAAGGACTAATACATAGAATAAATTATATTTAGTATTATTTGTTCTATACATTAGACTAAATATATAAATAATATATAGAATAAAAGATAGTTGTTCCAGACAATTGAAGAAAAATAATAAAAAATGACCCATCCAATTAGAAAGTGATCAAAGATATGAGCAAATATTTCACTAAAGGTACTAACAGCAAAAAGCACATGAGCAGTTCAATATTAGTAGCTGCTAATGAAATTAAAATCAAAACCATGACAAACTATCAGTACATATCTATCATAATAGTGACAGTACTGAGAAACTGGATCACTTGTATATTGACAATGGGAATACAGAATGCTATAGTACAAGCACTTTGAAAACCATTTTAGTGGTTTCTTAAAAGACTGTGTAGGGGCTGGGGATTTAGCTCAGCGGCATCAAGCACAAGGTCCTGAGTTCAATCCCTGGTACCGAAAAAAAAAAAAAAAGACTGTGTATACAACCATCTATATCACTCATTAATTACACTGCTGAACATTTAACTCAGATAAATAGAAACTTTTATTTACATAAAAACCTTTACAGCAATGTTGAAAGCAGCGTTATTCATAGTAGTCCAAAAGTAGAAACAATTCAGATACCCTCGAATGAGGAGCTGATTAAACTGTAGTAGATATGTACCAAACATGCTATTCTACAGTAAAAACAAATTATTGATCTAGGCAACAACATGGATTAATTTCTAAAAAGTTATGCCAACTAAAAAGGCCAGTCTTAAGCCTGGTGGTTTGCTGTGTAGCCCCGCCTACTCGACTGGACACCTGATGGCTGTGAGGGCTTTCCAAGTGGTGCTTCTCCACCTCCTGCCATAGCAATCTGTATACACCCACGTATTATACAGTGTATTTAGAAGCAGCCAGGTCTCCTCCCAGGGTGAGAGCATGAGGGAGTAAATAAACCAAAACCAAAACCACTGCAGTTATTGCCAGTGGGAAGACCATGACACGGTGGTAGAACAACGGAGGTGAAGTGGAGAAGATTGATTAATTGAACGAGCATCATCTATATAACTGAGTAATGAAGATGAAGATAACATTATGTAATACAACATCCACGGGTAACTCCCTACTATTTTCTCAGTAATTTGGTATTTCCTTTATTGTTTTTGTGTTAACAAATGCAAAGACAACACTATGTAATACAGCATCCAGTGATGGTTCCTTACTGTCTCCTCTGTAATTCAGTATTTTCTTTATTGATTTTGTTATAACAAATACAAAAATAACATTATGTTATACAGCATCCAGTGCCAATTCCCTACTATCTTCTCTATAATTTGGTATTTTCTGTATTGTTTCTGTGTTATTCTGGGTTCTTTAGTCTTAAAAATAAAATTTTAAAAAAATTAAAAAAATAAATAAAAAGGCCAATCTTAAAAGCATACGTGTTGCATGATTCCATTTATATGACATTATTGAAAAGACACAATTATATAAAGAGAAGAAACTCTTGAATTTTAGGAGTTAAAGAGGCGGTATGGCAGTAAAAGTGCAACAGGAGACATCATGTGATGTGAAAATGTCTTATATCTTGACTAGTAATGTCAGTGTCCTAGTGTTATATTATACTAGAATGTAAAATATGTTGTCATTAGGGCAAATGATAAAGGATGTATGGGATTTCTGTGTATTATTTCTTATAAATGAATGTGTATCCACCATTATGTTGAGATAATAATTTCAATCAAAACTAATACATGTCTTAACTTTGCAAACATAGTGTGGAACTAGAGAACATTTGACCAAAGGGCTAGGAGCTAGGATATCTGGATTCTATACTTAGATTCATATAATGACTGGATAACTTTGTACGAATAATTTTTTCATTTATTAGCTTAATAAATGGTTTCTGTGTTCCTACTATCAGCTGGTTATGGGCAAAGTACTAGAATTCACTCATTTTCCTGGTCTCAAAGCTTAAATTTTAAAGGGGTGGTTGAACTTTTGAATAAAAAATTGGGATGTCTTCGAGATGATGTCTTAGCCAAGAATTGTTATGAAACATTGATATTAATATTATTGTTATTAAACATTCATATTTGTGTTACTACTTGCTTAATAAACTCTTTAATTTGGAATTTTGCTCTGTGCCTTTCTATTTATCCAATACTTAACAGAATAGCTTTTTATATAATACATGTTCAGTTAATTTTTATTGATTTAAGATTTATTGATGATGACTTCATCTCAGGATCAATAATTTAAATTGTGTCCTTAAATAATTACCATTCTCAAACCCATATAAAACTTAAATACTAGTTTTTAAAATCCCTTCCTATGTTATCAAGCCCACCAGCTGTTTAAATTCAATCATGTAATGTTTAAATGTTCTATGCTAGAATCTCATATAATTCATCTCAAGTATATTTTAAAATCTCACCCATTTATAATTAATCTTACCATACTCATGCATTTATATAACAAATATCGTAAGTATCCATATTATAGAAGATGGGGCCTTGGGGAGACCATCAAGCTGCAGATGAATGCTTATTGGTCTGAAAAATCAAATTTCTAATGTTAAAGAGGCCTGGAAATGCTTAAAGAGCTGTAACTCTCTCAGTAGACTTTTCTCCAAATTTCGGAGTACAAACTATTCTCATAGTCATCAGTGGTTGTATGAACATACGCTTAGGAGCTTTTACAAAGGCTAAGCCAAATGATTTCGCCAGTCCTCAAATACTCGATAAAGCCGCATAGCCAAGGTCTTTTGGAAGGCAAAGACAGGTTGGCTTAGTTTGGTCTGATCCTTACCTGCCTGTTTTTCCCTCAGCTATTAATTTGTTGTTGAAAACAACTAAATCAAGCAGTTAAAATGTATGCTGTACAGTTCGTGTGTTAAAGTCTGGACTCTACTTCACAAAGAACTCCCCAGCTCTCATGCCATGTCAACAGACTCATTCTAGATATTATAAAGCTTATTTTAATTTGACATATAATGATGGAGACCACTATGAAGCAGACCTGAGCAGAACTTAAATTAATCAATTGGCTTTTCATGTTCACTTGTGAATCTGTTAAAGGCCTGGGCTCCTTCTCTGGCAATGGAGGACTCATAGTAAGTGAACGTCTGTGAGTCACTAATCCCTACTAAAACCTGTAGTGGTGGATGAAGTCAGAAAGCCTCAAAGGCTAAGACAAAATCACAGCCAGAGAAACCTGGATCAGATCTCAACTGGATAAAGACTATAGCCTCAGGCATCTCATTCTTGAGTGGATTAACTTAATACCTTATTTAGAAAATTACTTGAGTGGTTCCGTCCTTCCTAAGTACTCCCCTCCCTTCTGATAACCACATACACATGGGCAACCCAGAGAAGGTCTTGATCTTATCCCTGAGAAAATCTTGAATTCTGTGAGAAGGCTTTACTCCTCCTAGAGCCCTGAAATCATTCCATTTGCCTCTTTTTATTTAGTCTCTGCCATCCACTCATTCAGGAGATTGCAGACCTGATCGGCCCACAATAACTAAGGGATATTATTAACCCCATGTTATAATAACTGTGTAAATCCGTGAGATATAGTGACATAACTGCATATATAGATATACTAGGTAAGGACCAAATCAGAGCATTTCCATCTCCTCAGATATCTATCATTCCTTTGTGTGGGGAACCTCTGCACTTCTCCCCATTGTTTATAAAATATGTAACAAATTGTTGTGAACTACAGTCACGCTTCTTTGCTGCTGCTTTAGAGTTCGCTGGAGGTCAGAAGCAGAAACTGTAAGTGGTTAATACAGTAGCAGCCAGAAATAGCAGGAAATTTTTGAGTGGTGTGGGGGGAAAAACCCATGAAATCTGCAGGTACCCTCCCACTTTCCCTCAAGTCTTATTTGATGCTGGATCTTGGGCATGGTGTTTTTAAGTTTTCTCTAGTCTGTTGGACCACTAGCTTCTCGTGCCCAATGGCAGAATGCTGGCCGTTCCTTCTCTGCTTTTCTCTGGTGTGCCCAGGATAAATGGGTGGGAGTGGGTTCTCTGGTCTGAATCTTCCCTTGACACTTTACTCTTAGCCGATGCTTGCTATTGCTCTACTAGCCTCCGTGGGGAGGACTCTGCCACTTTCTGAGCTACTAACATGCAGTTGCTCTCCCTGTACCTGGGTTGCTGACCATATTACAGCCCACAGTTTCTATCGTGACATTCTGCAAGTCAAGAGATCTGACCAAATCCACTGTTTTGAGAAAAAATTCTACAGCTGAGGAAAGGAATTTCAGAATACCATTCTTTTGGTTAATTGAGGTCAGGCCAATTGTTCAAAAGGAAAAGAGACCTGGGAGTGGGGAGAAGGGAAAAGAAAAAAAATGAGAAAAAACAATAAAATGGAAACAGAGTTTTGTAAGTAAGGAGGGGAAGAGGGGCTGAGGGGAGGAGAGAATGCGGGAAAAAGAAGCATAAAGATATATCATGTATGGGTACAAATTCCCTATGATGAATGTTATCATCATATATATCTAAAATGTACCAATAAAATTTTAAAAAAAGCAAAGAAGTTTTATCTTAAAAGTGTGAAAATTCCAGAATCTGGAAATTTGCATGATATTTCCTCATTCTCTGCTATTAATGAATTCCATTGAGATTATTGTTAAGCAAATGAAAGGCTATCAATGCTTAAACTTACAATAGTTTTTATAATAGTCACTGAGAGTGTATCAGGCTCAGTGCTAGGTTTGCTGCATTTACTAGACCCAGTAGTTAACTGAGGCTCAAAACGATGGAATGATAAAATTTGAACATTTTTTATGGCTGCAAAAGCCTCATTCTCATCATAATGAAAATAACATTGCAAAGTACTACAGTCATCCACCATATAATGGTATTGTAGCCGATGACAGATTGCTTATGTGGTATGTGGTCCCATAAAACCATAATGGAGCTAAAACTGTCTGTTGCCTACTGATATTATAATCATGTCACTGTTGCAGCCCTTGGCATTACTTGTCTGTTTGTGTTGATGGTGATTCTGATACAAACAAACCCACTTCACTTCTAGTATTATAAAAGCATAGCCATATAATAATGTGCAGTATGTAACACTTGATTATAATAATAGATGAATTTTACTCGTGCATGCACTTATTATATTTTAAACCACTTTTAGAGTGTATTACTACTTATAAAATAACTTCATACTACTTATAAAACAGTTTTAATATTACTTATAAAAATAACTATTGTAAAAGAGTATGCCATATTATGGTTGTAGCAATCGCAGACACTGTGCCTTTGCCATATTTCTTGATTAGTCCAAGAGTACATTTTCACTTGACTATTCCCATCTAGGTTTAATGTAATTATGCTCCCTGATGTTCACACAAGAAAATTTATCCAATGACACATGCTTTAGGAAACATTCATGCTGTTAAGTTGTACGTGGTATACTAGTTACCTCTTGCCTAGCATAGTTGATAAAATCTAACTTATAAGAGATGATTAGAATTATTATCACAGGCTGTTCTTCTTCATTCCTTCCTGTCAGTAGGGCCAAGCATGACAAAGCAGGGAAAAAATGTATGTTGATATATTTTCTCGTAGAATCCTAGAGTCTGATAGCTGTACTTCTGTGGAACTGTACTTTCTGCCATACAGTGCAGTCTCCTGTTGCTACCAAATTTATTTTAAAAATATGATTGTATTCTGCCATTGTCAGGCTATGCACAAGCCAGACCATGAGCAAACCAAACACCTTCAAATATTTGATTGATACTTTCCATTTCCTGGGTGTTATGAAAATACATGACATATTATGCACCTCTCTTCTCTGTAGAAATTAAAACAATTAAAACACAGAGAAAGTCTCAAAACCTTGTAGTGTGCCCGGAGGAGAATGAGTGGGTTGGAGCAACTGTCCAACTGTCAAAGAACTGTGTATTTCCAATTGAGGAGTAGAGAAGACTCAGGCACTATTCATTGCCTTGCCAGATGCTCACACTGGAAAGTCTTAGCCTTGTCTTCTGTGATCTGAGAGAACAGAACTACAGCAGAAGTTATGGGAATGTAGATATCTTCCCACTGCAAGAACAAAGTACTTTACAATTTAGTCCCACGAAATTTGCCTGGGTGGTCCTGTGCATGAAGAGCTGCTGAGCACTCGGGGGTATTTGTGCTCATACACTGGATCGCTAGTGCTTGGAGGGAGTAAATCAATGGCTTCAAAGTAGTGTTTATGGGTTATCATGCTCTTCTCTCATTTCCAACTAAAATCTAAACTGCAATGCAGTATATAAATGAAGTAAATATAATACTTCTCTGGTTGGATTACAGCAGCCGACACAGCAATGAGGAGGTCTAAGACCTCATGGAACACAACCTGAAAACATTTGAGTATTCACCTTTCGATGATATATAGTTTGAACACCCCCAGCATGCCGTGTGTTACGGCTTGGTCCTCAGGGAGATGCTCTTTTGAAGGTGGTAGGAGTTTTAAGAGGTAGAGACTAGTGGGAGACTTGTGGGTGGTTGGAGGCGTGTCCTGGAAGGGGAGAGTGGGACCCCGCATCTTCCTTATCCTCACCCGCTGTCCTCACCCTCCCCGCCTTCTTGGCCCTCAGCTGGGCTCTCCTGCTTTGTCATGGGTGCCCGCTGTGACATACAGCCTTTGCATGGCGCCAAAGAGACAGGGCTGACAGAGGGTGGATTGAAACTTACAAAACTGCACTAGAGTAAACTTATTCTATTCATAAGTTGATTATCTCAGATATTTCTTGTCCCAAAAAACTAACACAGTCTGTTCCTCGGCAGGGCTGAGGGGTATTTCTTTTCTGACGTTTTGAGTGAATTGAAACTTTATATGGTAGTGATGTTGAACCATGGTCTAAACATCAAACTTGAATTTGAGCAAGATAAGTAAACTTAAATTTTGGTTTTCCTTAATGTGTCTTAATAGGGCTGAAGGAGGGCAACAAGGGGATAATCATATTTTATTTAACCTCATTTTTCTATCTTCCAACCCCCACCTCCTTTTTGCCATAACAAAAAAGATGAGTATAACAAGCAGGTGATGGAAAAGACTGGACCCATTTGGCCATTATGATACTATAGTCTGCATGTTGTGCTTCCTCGGGCTTTATCCCACGCTCTAGGTATTAGTAGTTGCCTCAGAGGTAATACTGCAAAAGTGTCCTTGTCCATTACTTTTACCATGGAAGTTTGAAAGGTCTCCCACTACCTTTTGAAAGTTGAAGCTGAGTAGAGATTTTTGTTCACGGTGGAAGAAACTGTCTTTTGAAATTTATTTTGCCTAAATGTCAGTCCTATGACTACTACCTTTCATTAAATCAGCCTCCCAAAGGTCTTTATTTACTTCAAAATGTCATCCATAAATTATACATCTTCAAGGATTCTCATAAACTATGTTCCCTAAAGCTCCATGTGAAGCTGAACTATAATACAAAAAAAAAAAAAAAAATGACAGGTTGGAATTGGAATTTTATTTTCAGCGTGGGTTAATGTGGAGTTCTCTCCGAGAGCACTGGAACAGGTAGGATAGCAATTTCAGCAGCTGCCATAACTTAAGATGATTTACCAATTTTCTCTAGATCTGTGAGGTATGCTAACGGTAGTTTAATGGGAATTGCATTGAATCTGTACAACAGTTTTGGTAGTATGGCCAGTTTTACAATGTTAGTTCTTCCTAACCATGAGCAGGGTATGTTTTTCCATTTATTGAAATCCTCTTCAATCTCCTTTTTCAGAGTACTGTAGTTTTCACTGAATAAATCTTTCACATTCTTTGTTAGATTGATTCCTAAGTATTTCAATTTCTTGGTTGCTATTGTAAAGTGTATGGTTTCCTCAACTTCTCTCTCAGTCTGTTTGTTGTTCGTGTATAGGAATGCTATTGATTTTTGGGTGTTGACTTTGTATCCGGCTACGCTGCTGAATTTCTCAATTAATTCCAGGAGTTTTCTTGTGAAGTTTTTGGGGTCCTGCATGTAGATGTACAAAAACTTTTCAGTAGAATGAGGTCCCAATTACTGATTCTTTGAAGTGTTTCCCTTGCAGTTTCATTTTTGCTCATGAACTCTCTGTCTACTCCTATGTCTTCAAGATTTTTACCTACTTTCTCTTCCAATAGATTTAGAGTTTCTGTTTTAATATTGAGGTCTGTGATCCATTTTGACCTGAGTTTGGTGCATGGTGATAGACTGGGGTCTACTTTCAGTTTTTGGCAAGAGGCAGGCCAGTTTTTCCAGCACCATTTATTGAACAGGCTTTCTTTTTTCCAGTGGGTTTGGTTGACCCCTTTGTCAAATATTAGGTAGCTGAGTGGGTTTTTCGTTATGGTTGCATCTTCCAGTCTGTTCCATTGATCCTCAGGTCTGTTTTTGAGCCAGTACCAGGTTGATTTTATTACAGTAGCTTTGTAGTATAATTTCAGGTCAGGGATTGTGATTCCACCTGACTTGTCCTTAAAGAAATCACCAGCAAAGTAAAAAGAAAACCCACAAATTGGGAAAAAAATCCTAGCTGGCTGTCCCTCAGACAAAGGTCTTCTATCTGGAACATACAAAGAATTAAAAAACATGTACCTGTCCAAATTCAAAGACCCAATCCAGAAATGGGCATCTGAGATAAATACACAATTCTCAGACAAAGAAATACAAATGGCAAATAAATACATGAGAAAATGTTCCACATCCTTAGTCATTCGAGAAATGCAAATAAAAACAACATCGAGATTTCATCTCACCCCAGTAAGACTGGCCAGTATGAAAAAGTAATCCAATAACAGATGCTGGCGAGGCTGTGGAGAAATAGGGACTCTATTACACT
>PVLD010006273.1:0-102270 GCA_004027595.1 Dinomys branickii
AATTGGTGAATTTGACTGTTTGCATTGATGGTTATAACTAATATATATTGGCTTATCTTTGTCATGTTATTTTCCTGCTGTTGGTTCCTCACTTCTCCCTCTGTTTAACTGCTTGCTCAGCTTGGTCATTCCTTTCTATTGTTTTTTTTTTTTTTTTTTTCCGGGACCGGGGATCGAACTCAGGGCCTTAGTGCTTAGCAGGCAAGCACTTACACCACTGAGCTATACCTCCAGCCCCCATTCCTTTCTATTGTTGTCCTCAAAATTGTGAGTATTTTTATCTCTTGCTAGAATCTCTTTTAGTACTCTTTGTAGGGTTGGTTTGAAGCTCATGAACTTTTTCGGTTGTTCTTTTTCATGGAAATACTTCATTTTTCCATCAGTCTGGGTTGGAAGTTGTTTTCTTTCAGAATCTCAAATACTTCACTTCAACCTTTTCCTGCCTTGATGGTTTGTCTTGAGAAATCTGTCACAATTATGATGGGTTTTCCTTTTAAGTGATCTGTTTCTTTTCTCTAACAGCTTTAATATTCTGTTCTTTTGCTGAATTTCTGGGATATTGATTATTATTTGTGTGGGTGTAGATTTATTTTGGTTATAGATAATTGGAATTCTATATCCCTCACTTACTGTATGGCAGATCCTTTTTCCATGTTTGGGAAGTTTTCTGCTATTACTTCTGCAAATAGTCTTTTTGTGTCATTTGTGTTGACTCTTGCTGTTTCGTTGACACTTATTAATCTTACATTGTTTTTCTTTGTATCATCTTGAAGCTGCTGCATTATTTCCTGGTTCCTTGCTATTTTTAAGAGGTATTCTCTTTCATGATCATTAGCTGCAATGCTGTCTTCAAGGTCTGAAAGTCTACCTTCAGCTTTGTTCAATTGTTTTTGCCAGCTTTCAGTGGAATTTTTAATTTCCTGGATATCTGTTTGAATGTGTTTCATGCATTCTAATTATTTCCTATATTGTTCATTCAAAGTTTCCAGCATTTTTCTATGCTCTTCTTGTTTTTATCTACATACTCTTTAGATGTGCTGAGCAATTCTTTCATTATTGTTGTCATTTTTTTACCTGAGAGATTATTTCTGATCTGATGTCTTCTCAAATGCACAAGGAACATTCTCAACAATAGGTCCTATGTTAGGACACACACATATTAACAACTGATCAAGTTGGTTTTTTACTTCAGTTGCTATCATTTTGGAAATTTCAAGTGTATGATGTCCAAGCTCTTATGTGTTAATGTCTCCTGGACTTGTTCTGGGTAGGGTGAGGTCTGAGATTGCATTTTGCTTCTTTGTTTTGTCATTTTGGGGGATCCAGAGGTTCCCTGGAGCTCAGTCTCGGGAGTGGCAGGGCAAGGACCTGAAGTTCCTCAGTGCTCAGCATGGCTTTGGCAATGGTAGATGGGGGCAGGGTGTGGTCACCAATGCTCTCAAAGCTTTCTGGGTCTCAGCTTGGCTCCCATGCTGGTGCGAGAGGTGTGGATGTGTAGTCACCAAGGCTCCTAAAGTGGTCTGGGGCTCAGCCTGTCCCCCATGCTTGTGGGTGAGCAACGGGTGTGGCTCACTGAGTTTCCCAAAGCTGTCTGAGGCTCAGCCCAGCTCCTGTGAGGGTCTCGTTCAGTCTTGGTAGGCAGTATATTTCTAAAAATGTATACATTTCTTCTAGGTTATTCAATTTGTTGGCATGTAATTATTCATAATAAACCTTTTGATATTTTTCATTTCTGAAGTTTCCATTGTACTACCTTCATTTTTTATCTTATCAAGTTTTACCTTTTCTTGGTCTAACTAAGAGTTTTTGAATTTTTTCAAAAATCAGCTATTAAATTTTGATGATTTTTCCCATAGTTGTTCCATTTGATCTTTTTGTGATATTTTATTTTCTCACTTCTGTTAACTTCATTCTTTTTCCAGTGAGGTATAAAGTTAAACTGTTTACTTGAGATCTTTTTTAATGAAAGAGTTTATGGCTCTAAGCTTCACTCATTTCTGCTCTTGCTTTAGTAAGCTTTGGTAAATTTTATCTTCATTTGTTTCAATTTCTTCTGAATTCTTCTTTGACCCTTTTGTTCAAGAGCATTGTTTAATAACCACATATTTATGAATTTCCTCACTCTTTTGCTGTTTTGATTTGTTACTTTGATTTCCAGTCAAAAAAAATACTTGGTGTGATTTTGATCTTAAAGTTGTTAAGATGTGTGTGTCCTAACATAGGACTTATTCTAACATAGGACCTATTCATATGTTCCTTGTGCATTTGAGAAGAAAGTCTACTCTTCTGCTAGTAGGTGAAAAGTTTTATATTAGTCTATGAGATGCATCTGGACTATAGTGTCAATCAAGCCTGCTGTTTTTTATCAGCTTTCTGTCTGAATGTTCTGTCATATAAAGTGAGATTCTGAAATCTCCTATTATTATTGTACTACTGTCAATATCTCCTTTAAAATCTGTCTGTATGTAGCTTATACTTACGTGCTCTGATGTTGGTATATTTACAACTATTCTTTCACTGGTGAAGTGACCCTTTTACCATTATGTAATGACCTTCTTTGCCTCTGGAGACAGTTTGTTACTTAAAGTATAGTTTGTCTGTTATAAATACAGCCAACCTTATTTTCTTTTGGTGGCCATGTACATGGAGTATATTTTTTTCCTTTCCTTCACTATCAGCCTATGTGTACTTTTAAATCAAAGTAGATTTATTGTAAATAGCATATAGCTGGATCATTTTTTTTTAAATCCATTTAGCTATTCTGTATCTTTTATGGAAGTTTAGTATGTTTACATTTAAAATAATTTTTCATAAAGGATTCATTACTGTCATTTTGCTAATGGATTTTTGTTTCCTTGTGATTTTTTTGTCTTTCTCTTCTCTTTTCTTTTGTGTAACTTCTGTGTATGTTTCCTTTTTAACTACTAAGGAGCTTACAAAAAAAAATCTTACAGTGACAGCAGTCTATTTTAAACTGATGACAGTTTAACTTCCCTTACATTCAAGAATTCTCTGCTTTTTTACCTTTTACCTCCATACTATATATGACTGGTGTGTGAATTTACAACTATTTCCTATGTAACTATTAATATAATTTACCTCAATATTTTTAATATTTTTGTCTTTCATGTCATGAAGTATGATTATAGCTGATTTACTTACCAATGCACTCTTCTTTTTTATAGTTGTATAAAATATTCTTTTTTGTTTAGATATTTACTTTTACCAACATGTTTTCTACTTTCTCGTGCTCTCATGTTGCTGTTAATGTCCTTTCACTTCCCCCAGAAGATCTCCCACTGGCATTTTTGTAAGGCAAGTCTCATGTTAGTAAGCCTCCTCAGCTTTTATTTGATTTAAAAAGTCTTCATTTCTGTTTTGAAGACAGGACTTTTTTGAAGGACAGGATTATTGGATATTGTATTTCAGTTAACTAGTTGCTATTCTTTCAGAACTTGAATATCACTCATTCCATTCTGGTTGCAAGATTTCTGATGAAAAAATTTGGTAGTTTTACAAGGATTTTCTTATATATGATATCAATTTTCTTCTGCTCCTTTCAAAATTGTCTTTTTGTTTTTAACTTTAGAAAATTGTGTTACAGTGTATCTCTTAGTAGTCATTTTATTTTGTGTTCTTTTGGCTTCCTGGGTTTGGATTTCTATTCCTTGCTCTAGACTTCAAAAAAAACTTTAGGCATACTTTAGTTGAACAATCTTTCTGCCCCTGTCTTTTTCTGCTCCCCTTGTGAGACTCCAGTAATGAATATATCTCCCTCACAGCATCACATAAATTCATCTTCACATGGTGTTGCTGTAGTTTCTCAGATTGGATAAATTCACAGCGACCCATCTTTGAGTTAGCTTTTCCTCTCTTCTACTTGACCTAGCCTGTTATTGAATCTATTGATTTTTTTCAGATATTGCATTATCTAGTACAGTGATTTGTCTTGTACTTTTTAGTATTTTCTATGCCTTTGTTGAAATTTTTATTACTTTTCTCATCTCACTCAGCATTTTTGTTACTATTCTTTTATAGTCTGTTTTGGGTAATTCACATATCTCCATGTTTTAAAGCTGGTTTCTGGAGGTTTATCTTGTGCTTTTATTTGGTATATAGTTTCCTATTTCTTCATTTTCCTTGATTCTTTGTTGGTTTCTGTGCATCAGATAAGATCAATGTCTCTCCCACTCTTCTCAAATTGGCCTCATCTAGAAGATAGACCTCTTTAGTTAACCTAGCTAGAGGTTCTGCAGCCTCTGTGCTTGTCCAAACCAGTGGGGCTTAGGAAATAAGAGTATGCCAAGTCCTACCAGTTCCAAGACACTAGTTCCTAAGAAGCTAGTTCTTCGGAGCCAGTTCTGGAGAAGTTAAGGTGCTTGGTGTGTTTTTTCCAGCCTCAGAGAGCAACTGAGAGCTGGAGCTTATCTCATACTACACCAAATGGAAGAGGATTTGTGGCAACTGCTTCTGTTCTTATTCAAAATACAGACACTGAACCTGGGGGAGTAGCTACTGGAAGCGTACTTATTGAAAAACTACCTCTTTGTTTGCTGAGGTCTTGGGACACTCAGGAATATAGAGTCCTGTCAACTCCCAGAGCTCAGTGATTACAGACTCATTCCCTTAAATAGGACTCATTAAAGTTGGTGTGTTTTATGCATGTGTGAACTCTTACCAAGAAGAATCTGTATATCTATATTTGTCTCTCAAGTACACCGAGAAAGAAGGCACAGAAGGTTCCTTACTTCCATGCAGGACCTCAGAACTCTTTTGTTCATCAGCTCTCAGATGACAGCTAGTTAGAAGCTTAACTCTTAAGCAGCAGTTGAAAAGCTGTGACTTTTCCAGCGGGAAGTTGGGAGCTGAGCATTTTAGCCTACTTTCTTTGTAATGAGTGTACAGTGTAGGTATTGGAAGTGCTCACACATCCATTTGGAACCACCTCTTTGTTCTCTATAATCTAAAAAAAACCCATGAATACAGAGCACTGCCAGCTCCCAGAGCTATGCAATTAAGGAGGCAGTCCTTTGGGTTAGAGCTGTAAAACTTGAGGCGGGGTGTGTCTTCCAAACACTTCACCTCTCAAGAAGAAGCTTGGCATAGAGAATTCCTTCCTTATTGTAAAGTGCAGGGCTTAGGATGAGGTTGGTGCTTAGTGTGTCTCAGTGTGTCCTCTCTGCTTTTATGTGCATATCTTCTCAGTTACCTGGTGAGAATGAGCCCTTCAACTATTTCTGGACTTCTCTCAGAGGGAACTGATCTGTGTGCAGATATTTTTTTGATGCATAAATGAGAAGAGGTCAAGTCAGGAATACCCTATTCTGCCATCTTACTGAAGTCACTCCCATTCATTGTCATTTGAGAAATACTCAGGAACCCACCTGCTGAACATTTCTACCCCACTACATTCTGTCTTTCTGACTTCACTTTTCTGCCTTTCTGTTACTCACCTGTCCTCAAGTTAGACAGTAAATACAGAAGCATAATTTCCAGGTCAGCTTGTATCTATCTATAAACTAAATGCATTGAGTGCTTTTCCCTTTACAAAGTAATTTTTTCATCATTATCCCATTTAATCTTCATAATAACTCCATGATATAGGTCCTTTTTTTAAAATTGGGAAAATAGTGCTCACTTCGGCAACACATATACTAAAATTGGAATGATGCAGAGAAGATTTGCATGGCTCCTGCACAACAATGACACAAAAATTTGTGAAGCATTCTGTATTTTTTAAATGCATCTAGAAGAGGCCTAGAATAGCAAAAACAATCCTGGGAAACAAAGGAAAGGCAGGAGGCATCACAATTCTTGACTTGAAATTATACTACAAAGCTATTGTGATAAAATCAGCATGGTACCAGCAAAAAAGCAGATCTGAAGATCAGTGGAACAGATTAGAAGATGCAGACACAGCTACAAACACACTCAGCCACCTTACCTTTGACAAAGGGACTGAACATGTTCATTGGAAGAAAGATAGCCTCTTTAATAAATGGTGCTGGAAAAACTGACTCTCCACATGCCAAAGAATAAAACTAGACTTATGTCTTCCACTATGCACTAAACTAAAGTCAAAATGGATCAAAGATCTAAATATCAAAACAGAAACACTAAATCTATTGGAAAAGAAAGTAGGTAAAAATCTTGAAGACATAGGGGTAGGCAGAGAGTTCATCAACAAAAACTAAGCTGCACAGGAAAGAGTCAACAACTGGTATCTCATCTTATTGAAAAGATTTGCATATCAAAAGAAATCACCAATATTGTCAAAAGAAAACCCATGAATTGGGAAAAAAATTTAGATAACTATCCCTCAGGCAAAGGACTTCTATCTAGAGCATATAAAGAATTTTAAAAAGCCAAGTCCCTGAAATTCAAAGACCCAGTACAAAAATGGACATCTGAGATGAATAAACACTTCTCAGATGAAGAAAAAGTAATGGTGAATAAATACATGAAAAAATGTTCAACATCATTAGTCATTCAAGAAATGCAAATTAAGACAACACTGAGATTCCATCTCACCCCAGAAAGAATGTCTATCATCAAGAAATCAACCAATAACAAAAGCTGGAGTGGCTGTAGGGAAAAAGGAACCCTACTGCACTGTTGGTGGGGGTGCAGATTTGGTGACACTGGAAATCTGTGTGGAGATTCCTCACAAAACTAGGATTACAGGTCCCACTTAACCCAGCTATTCCTCTTCTGGGTATTTTCCTAGAATAATTGAAAACATCATACCACAGCGATGTGTGTGCACCCATGTTTATAGCAGCACAATTTGTCATAGCTAAATCTTGGACACAACCCAAATGCCCATCAACTGAGGAATGGATAAAAAGATGTGGTATTTTTATACAATTGAGTATTACTCAGCTATGAAAAAGATAAACTTGAGACTTTTGTAGGTAAATGGATGCAACTAGAGACCTTATTCATAAGTGAAATACATTGGACCCACATGTGTAAACATCATATTATCTCCCTGATGTAGGAACCTGAAAGAGTAAGTAAAACTCAAAATGAACAATAAATGATATGAAAGGGAAAGAAATTGCTCAAAGAAAGGAACAATTGGAATGAGGGAAAGAAGAAAAAAGAAAGAAGGAAGGCTATATACATATATGGCTGGGAGAACTGTACTACTGATGTCTGATGGAATATTGAAAGGAAGAGCTAATGCTTAAATTTTTTTATATTCTGACCAATTTTGCATGCTTGTATTTGGTAATCTGAGCAACTGATTTGAAGACAACAATATGCAGTGGAACAACCATTGGTGAATTCCTACCATCTTGTCTAGTAAAACTCTATGTCATCTCTAATGTTTTATCTAATAATTTTTTAAACTCTTTAATGGTTTGAACAATCTTCCATTATTACATCTGGTAATCTGAGCAATGTAGTTGAAGATAACAATATAACAACCACTGTTAATTTCTACCATTTTGTTTTGAAACCCTGTGTCACTTTCAATGTGCTTGCTGCATTTTGTTTATGTCTGTGATGCTACCGTTCTTGTTTCTCTTACTTCTCTCTTTAAAGTAAGAAAATATATGAGTGTAAATATATGAACCCATATACAGACATGCAAATTTAACACTTCGAAGATACCAATGGATAAAGCAATAACCACTGTTGAGACCATGTCACCTTGTCTATAGATTAGTTGTGATTGTACTATTTTTTATGTTAATTGGTGTCTCTTTGTTAGTATGTTTTTGTACTTTTATTTTTTTAAATAAAAAAAAATAAAGTAAGAAAATAAAACTGGGACAACAGAAGATCAAGCTACGACTCACTCAGCCGCAGCAGACACCTGAAGGGGAGATCCAGCAGCTAATTTCTTGGGTCCGCATGTTTTCAGCACCGCCACACTCATGCTGATAGAAAAGCCTATGAACTTCTTGGAAAATACTTAAATGACAAAGAGAATAACGTTTGTCTTGGGTCATCCATTGACTGTCATAGGGGTCATGAGGGCTCATCTTTGGGCAAGGTCTTTACCCAGTTTGCAAGTAAAACTTCCATGCTAATTTACTGTCCCTCCTAAGGTCAGTCTTGCCTCCCAGGAAAGGAAAGGGAAGGGAAGGCAGGGGAGGAAAGGGAAGGGAGAGGAGAGGGAGGGAAGGGAAAGGCAGGGAAAGCTTTCACACTTTATAGACAACCTTGGCTTCAACCACATCATTTGCTCGACTTTTTTCCTATGATATGTTATAAAGCACTTGTAAAGGTTTCTCTGTTTCTCTTTAAAGGAAGAAGATGGTTGTTTTGCACATTTTAATTTAGCATATTTTAAAGGATTTAGACTTGATTTTTTTAATGGAAAGATTTATTTTGGGCTAAAAATTAATGTGGCAACAGCTAAGACTATATTTTTGAAATCAGGAGGCAAGAGACTCTGGAGTTCTCTTTGTAAGCCTCCTGTGCAACTCCCTTGATCTCCCTGAGACCAACCAGACACTGCCTGAGACCTTAGCCCATTCTGACATCACAGGCTCCTGGGTCACAAGTATAAGACTTGATGCAGTGTGACTGGGGGTATGATAGTAGCTTCTGGCCAGGCCTCTTATCTCTGCCGTTCTTTACACCAAATGAATGACTGCAGTGACTCTCCATTGCTCCTGCTGGTCTCTCACTATCACTTTTTGACTGTTGTCGGTTAGCTTTCCCGGGTTTTTCCACTGTGCGTTTGGGTCCCTGCTCCTTGATGAGGAATTCTACCGTTCATCTTCATTTATTGTAGATATTGGCTCCCGATTCGCCATCTTTCCCTCCATCTAAACCCTTGCCATCACAGTAGATTTCTGTGATGAGAACTAAACCATTCAACAACCCACCTTTACAATTCTGGAACTCTTTATTTCCAAAGACAATCACCTTGCCCCCATTTCAGTTACACACTCAAAGGCTACCTCAGGTAAATGTTACCCTCTGCTGTAGTTTTAATGTGTCTCCCACAAAGCGTGTATTGGAAACTTAATCCCTAATGCAACTATATTGCAAGTTTGACCCTTATCAGAGGTTATTCAGCCATGATGGCTCTGCCCCTATAAAATGATCAATGCTATTAATTAATAGATTCATGATTTTAAAAGATAGTTCCTTATGAAAGGATGAGCTCGTAAGGAACTCATCTGTCCACTGTTCGTCCTTCTGCCATGGAGCCTCCAGAACCATGCATCAATACATTTTTGTTTATTATAAATTATTCACTGTGCAGTTTTCTATGATAGCAGCACCAAAAGAAATACAACCTCTTCTGAAGCCATTCTGCTTTCCTCATGCCCTTGGCTCCCCTGGGCTCTTGGTTTCTTTATCATCTACCCCTCAGCTACCTGCCTTTTCTTCCTTTCCCTCTTTGACTCTGACGGATTACCCTTTCCTTCTCAGCAGCTCTCTGGACCTTTACCACTCCCCTTGAATTCCTCACACAGCTTCTCTTTTGTAGTTTATTTCTTAGTTGGGGTTTCTGAGACAGGGTCTCCCTGTGTAGTTGATTAACTGTGGCCTCGGACTTGTGGCGAACCTCCTGCCTCATCCTTGTGATTACTGGCTGGGATTACTGGTGTGTACCATGGCCAGCCATACACAGCTTTTTATTCCTAAGACAAGATCATGTCTTTCACTCCCTCTTAGGAAACTGATCCCCCTGGAACCATCCCTCCCACCTTTCAGAGCTTACTACCCATTGTCTCCTCTTTCCTGAGTCTCAGTATATATTTCCTTAACGTCACTTTCTCCTCCGCTACCTCTCCCACAATCACACTTGTTCTACCAGTTATCACAATTATCACCTCTCTTTTCTCTTATAAAACCTTCTCCCTTTGAATATAAAAATAGTCAAGTTTTTCCCACCCTGGAAAAAAAATCTCAAAAAAAGTGTTGTAACCCAGGTTCACCTCTAACTAGGTAACATCTCATCCAAGTATCTCAAGAGCTGCCAACGTTCATTGTCTCTCTTGTCCCACTTCCTCTTCACTCCTCAGCCTCCTGCAGTTTGGCCTCTTGCCCTAATTATTCTACCAAAACATCTGTCGCTAAAATCAACAATTGCTTCCTAATTGCCAATTCCACTAGTTGTGTTATAATTCTTATTTTACGGAAACTGTTTCCAGCACTTGACATTGTTAATCATTCTTCATTCTTCAAACTCTGGATTTCCTTGACACCTAGGACACCCCTCCCTCTGACTCATAGTATCTCACTGTTCACACTTTACGCTTCTCTTTCTCTTGCATGTTGGAAGTCTCTGGAATTGCCATTGGTCCTGTCTCTCCCTAGATGAGCTCTTGATCTTCCTTGCAAAGTAATTCAAGTCTGCCCCCAGACTGCCGCAATGGCCTTCGCACAGAACTCTTTGCTTCCACTCCTGCTCACTTCCACGCTGTTCTTATGGCATAATCATCCCAGTCAAATGAAATATAAGTCTAACCAGCCAAGTACATGCTTAAATCATGTAAATAGTTCCTTAGTCTGTGTAGGAACATGTTAAGGCTCTTTACATACAAGGGCTGCTATGGTCTAATGTCTGCAGAAGAATTCAGCCTCATTTATCAGTCTTTTTGTCTGACCCTTTCTGCTTCAGCAACAATGAACTGCACAGAATACACACACACACACACACACACACACACACACACACACTGCTCTAGCCAGGTAGGACTTAGGCTCTAATCCACATATTTCCCTTGCCTGGAATTCCTCACAATTTTCCTCTTATCCTTTTCATCACTGAATCCCACTCATTCTTGAAAATCAGCTCAGAAGCCCTCCCTCAGTCTCTACCCTGCTACTTATAGATTCTATGTTCTGCAACACCCTGTGCCTTTCTCTATGATATATGCTGTCTTCTCTGCCTGTTTCTGCATTGTATTGTAAGGTTGAGATTTCATTCAAAGTTCTGTCTCTTTTGCCTAGAACGTCAGGTCGCCATAAGGTACTTGGGTGAAGTGTTGGATGTGGATGAAAGAAGCACGATCTCAACTTCTTTTCTTCCATATATTATTTTTACGATACATTATAAGTTAATTTACCTGTTTGAGGTATGTTTCCTTATCTATAATTATTCTATGTACTTTTCAAGGAAGAACACTGAAGAATGAATGAGAAGATATACAAGTGTTCCCTCTAAAGAAAGTATTATGAAAATATTTTATTATGTAGAATATGTAGGGAGACAGAGAGAAGAAACATGAATCAAAACATTAGGGATACTGTGCTAACAAGTGTTAACAAGACTCCCTGTTCATTCAAGAATCTGTATGAGCGTTTTTACATTGGCATGTGTTATGGTTCCTCTGAAATTGCTGTTGAAACTCCCTATGATTCATTATGATCACTGTACCTATCTAAATTGTACCAATAAACAAAATCAAAATTCAAAAAACAAGATTTATGTTGAAACTTAATCCCCAATACAACAATATTAAGAGGTAAGGTCTTTGGGGAAGTGATTAATTATGAGAGATCTACCCTCAAGAATGGGATTAATGCTTTGATGAAAGGGCCTTCAGAGAACTACTTGGTCTTCTCTGCTTCTCTGCCTTTCTATGTGAAGACGTGCAGATGGCACCTACAGGAAATGCACCTTCTCCAGACCCTGACTCTGCCAGCACCTTGATCTTGGAATTCCCAGACTCTGGAATCGGGGGACATGAATTTCTTTGTTTAAAAATTACTCAATCTGAACTATTTTGATAAAGCAGCATGAATAGACTGAGGCAATGTGGTAGCCTACATTGTAGAGTGAGAAGACTATCTTTTTGCTTGAAACCTAGCCAATGTGCCCAGGGATTCTATAATTGGATTTGTGAAAAGAATTGGCTAATGTTACCTAATACCTATGACAATGAGACTAATTTTGCTTCCATGGTAGGAGACATATCTCCAGGATTCTTTAAGAATGTACAGTACCATTTTTTTCCCTCTGTGCCTATTCTCTGCTTTCCAACTCTTCCAACCAGTATATTTTATACACTCCTCCACTGTGAAAATCAGGCCATGAAGGAAGGACCATTCAGATGAGATTTTACAATCAAACCTGATTTACCATTGGTAAATACCTGTCATTTATGCAATTATTTATCTATTGCTTGGCCAGAGTAAGAACAACAGTTCCATTCTGCAGGGGCAACTCTCAGTTCAGATAAATAAGAATTAAAAATACTGGACCAAACAATCATTATGAGTGATCTGTTTTGATGACTCAAATCCTTTCAGTAAAGTGGAAGTGGAAACCCCTCATTCCACATTATGCAATAGAACACTTCAAGAAAGGGCAGGTGTCAGGGTAAGAGTATTTCACCACCTGCGGAGCAGAGAGAACATTGCAGGAACTCCCAGAACAGGTGAAGGTCTACAGAATGGAAAGGAAAATACCCTTGAATTTGGGGGTGGAAATTCGGTTCTGCCACGTAGTGATTGGGTATTTGGTGGGTTAATTCCTTGTTCTGGGTCTCAGTTTTCCCACCTGTCACATGGAAGGAGTTGTTGTATACTCACATACACAAATACAAATGCATCTGTGCAAGACTCAAAGGCTGAAACACACACACACACACACACACACAGTGAGAGAGAGACAGAGACAGAGACAGAGAGAGAGAGAGAGAGAAACACATGTGTGCCGGTCCTATGTTCAACAAATAGCAGATATTATTTTAATTAAGTTTGCTTGAGGAAAAAGAAAAATGCCTAGAACTAAGGGAAAGTTGTACAGATATGCCAAGAACAAATAATGCATTTCCTGAATCTCAGATTACAAAGCTCAGTTTTCTTTGGGACAATAGAAACCTTTGGAAGTTTTTCAGTAGGAGCATGATGCAAAGATGTGCTCTTTGACAACAGATCTGGAAACAGTGTCTGGACTGAGCTTAAAGGAGAGCATCAGGAGGCGGAAGAAGCAGATGGGAAGCTGTTTTAGCTCAGAGGCCGGCTGCAGTCTGACCTGAGGCAGTGTTAGCCGGGATGAAGAAAAGGGAGAGAGCTGGCAAGAGGGAGCTGTTAGAGGTGGCGCCTGTGTTTCGCCGTGGGAGTCGTTCTTTGTTTTCGGACCAGGAAGCATAGACAGGGACATGGGTTTGGAAAGGTCTATAATTGAGTGTTGAATCCAGATATGCTGGGAATCTACTAAGGAAGAAAGATCTAAGAAGCATGTAAGTATAATAACTGTCTAGCACCCGGCAATGATCAATATTTCAGTGTATTTCATTGGTTCCTGTTTCAGAAGATTCTGATTTCCAAAAATGCAACCAGGACAAATGCAGGGTTCACTACCAAAATACTCTTTATATATAACCAAGCCAAAATGCATCTCTTCTATTAAATGACCCCTTAGGAGTTCCCAGTCCACTGCAGGGATCCCCAGGTTAATTACTTTCATTTGTTGCTAGGAAGATGTTTGATCCCATGCAAATGCTTCTATCCCTGTCCTAGACTGCCTGTGTTCTACTCCCTGCCTGATCTGGCTAAGAACAAGGGTAAATCTGATTCCCATCCAACTGTGTCAACAGTCTGTTCCTTCATTCTCCTTATCAAAGAACTCACCCTGGCCACAGACACTTAGCCTCCCCAGGGAAAGCTAGGCGGAGAGCTACTGTCACATCTACCTTATCTGTGTTGTACTATTCTGTCCCTCTTTAAACTCTCCTTCTGTTGTCCTGATAGATACTGAGGTACAGCTTAATGCTCTGTAATCCCCAAGTCCCAAGTGTGCCTCTGAGAAAGACTGGATCTACATTAGCAATTTTCCAGTTTGGGGCAATAGCCCCTCTTGTAGTTTCCTGCCTCTGTTGGCCATTTCACATCCATCCACGCCCTAGACAGTGGGGTCCTACTGTTCTTGCTGGTCTTACCAGCAGAGGATCTATTTTATTTATTTTTTTGAGAGAGAGAGACAGACAGACAGACAGAGACAGAGAAACAGAAACAGAAATAGAGACAGAAAAAGACAGAGAGACAGAAAGTCTACACTGAACCTGACAATCCTGCAGGCCCCCTCAAGATGAAAGATATATACAGTTTCTGTTCTAAAACGAGATTATGATCCAGTGGTGGAGACTGACATTTATACAAGTGAGAAAACAGAGGCAGGGGAAGGGTGGCAGGAGGAAGATGAGTGGAAAGCTAAGCATGAGTTAAACTTACAACCTAGTAGCTACAAGACCTAAATTTTATATTGAGAACAGGACATTCTAAAACTCTTTCTCTACAAAATGGGTGACTGCAGAGCCCAGGATAGCTCTGAGTTCAGGCAGTGTCCCATTTCAATGCTGCCTCTAGGCCTCTAAAGCATGGTGTTTCTTTTTTCGCGAGAAGAGTGGCTGAGAGAACTGCTTAAAGGGGCCACTTTGTTTAAGTAGAAAGAGAGTAAATACATACATTTTAAAAAGTAGTTAAAATAACAACCTTAATGATTTACAAAGAGACCAAGGGAGCACACTGGTTAAGTAATTATGTTTTGGCATAAATCTAGACTCCTGCTAATTAGTTAATTCATTAATTTTTTGTACTTTGTTTTCAGACTGAGGATCACATTAATGCAGTCTCTAATGGGAGAGCCATTTGACGCAGCATCTCTTGTGTGTAGAAATCACACGAACTCTGTGTGCATGCAGTTCACATTTTCCCACATGGTCCTCATGCCAGCCTGTAAAATGGGTAGGTTTTAGCTCAAAAAGCTCTGTCTTGCTTGTTTATTCCTAAATATTGGGTCATTTTTTGGCTGTCAATGATCATCTTGTGTCCCCAGGGGCCAAAACAAACAAACAAATAAACATGAAAACTTGTGACAGAATTACTGCAAATCCTTGAAAGGTTTATTTCTGTGCCCTTGGTGGACTGGAACTGCACCATTAGGATAAATTAGGTCAGCCTAGAATACATTTCTGTAAAAGAACATCTCTGATGCTACAGATATCAGTAGAACCCTAAGAAGCTAAGGATAAATTTCAGGATGGTCCAAAATTCATGCAAAACAATGAATACTCAGATCTACAGGGCCAGGCCTAGCGAAGAACGAGGCCAGAGGTAAAATCAGTGGATTTATGGCTATGAGTCTTATACCATGAATCCAACACTGGCTGCATTACTTAACCAGTGTTGGATTCATGCCTATGAGCCTGATCTGTGCTCTTCCTTTGAAGAGCACCTTCAGTCTCAGTTCTATGTTTGGATTCTGTGGCCCATCTTACTCTACTGACTCTAAATGATCTGGGGAATTTAAAGAAGTTTTAAGAAATTATAACATCTCTAGGTCCTCTAAGGAGTCACTCTTCTTTATCAATGTCCATGCCCTTAGTTAAGCTATGGCTGGATCTTTCAATGGATTGGAGTTTCAGAAATGGGGCAACTCTCCCCTGCAACCCTGGTAAACTGTATTCTAGGGGTGGCAGGTCAGATTAGGTAGAAATTTCCTTTTGGAAAGAGTTTTCTTTTTCGAGGGAAAGAAACAGGAAATGAAATATCCAATTAATCAAGTTTAAGGATTCTAATTTAACACTTGGGTTGGAGGGAGGAAGTCTTGGAACCGTGAAATGAGATCAAGCAAGAAACTGGAGCATGAAGCCTATACAGGACAAATCATGGTGCATTGACAGTATTAGATATTATTATGGCCTAGAATCCAAGAAAGCATAAATTCTATCTTGACTCAGCTTCTTCTTTTTATTTTTTTTTTTACAAAGAGATACATTTGCAGAGAAAGAAGTAAAAGAAAAATAATTTTTTACTTTACTGTTAGCTAGATTTGAGATCCAGTCTAGTGCACAAAACTTTGGCAGACCTGGCTGGGACATTTGTCTTTAAGCTTTAAAATTTAAAAACTTTAGACAAAGTACACTTCTGTGTACAGGTCAGTACAGGGTAAACATAAATATGTGAAAAGGTGAGTCAGTACCTACCAGGCTGGCTTAAACTGTCTGAGCAGCAATTTCGGCATTACCTCTACTATTTAGAAGAAATTCAATTTGTCAAGGTTTTATTTTATGTTCCATAACTTTTCTGCCCTGATTTTTAAAAAAACTTTTCCTACTTCAAGATCTTGAAGATTTTTCTCCTATGTTTTCTTCTAAGAGTTTAGTAGTTATTATTTTTATGTTTTCTCCCACAATACAACTCAAGTTAATTTTTATGCATGATATGTCTTAGAGTTTTTTATATAGATGTCCCTATACCATTGGTGAAAGACTGTTCTTTCCTGACTAAATTAGCTTTATTGAAAATTAGTTGACTATATACATGAACTCTCCATTATGTCCATTGAGCTGCTTATCCATACTAATATCATATAGTCTATGTAAATCACTATAGTTTTGTAGTAATGGCTGAGGTCAGGTAAGTCCTCCAACTTTGCACTCCTTTTTAAAAACTTATTTGAATACTATAGATCATTTGTAACCCCATATACGTTTTGGAATCAGTGTGTCAATTTCTATAAAAAGTGCTGAAATTTTGATAGGGACAGCATTGATCTCTAGATCAATGCAAAGAGAACTGATATCTTAACAATATTGAAAATTACAGTTCATGAATATGCATATCTCTCAATTCATTTAGATGTTCTTAATTTATCACAGCAACATTTTGTAGTTTTCAGTGTACAGGTCCGACAGACATGTATTAAATGTATTCCTGTTTCATTTTAATTATTATAATTGCTATTGCTTCTTTGACTTTATTTTTTAATTTTCATTGCCTATTTAGAAAAATACTTGCTTTTATATATTGACCTTATAAGCCATGACCTTGTTAAGTTTACATAGTAGCTTTTTAAAGTAAATTCCTTAGGATTTTCTATATTATTATGTTTTATTTCACTTGGTGTGTGTGTGCATGTGTGTGTATTTGGTTTTTAGTGCTGGAGATTGAAACTAGGACTGTGTGAATACTAGGCAAGCATTTACCATTGAGCTATATTCTCAGCCTGCTTATATGACTTTTTAAAGCAATGATACTTAATCCAATTCTTGTTTTAGGAACTGACCAATAGAATTATTATTTTCTCATCTTTGGTAAATCCATGGGCAATTTCCTTCATGGGTGGAAATATTTTGGTTATACTGTAAATATGTAGACAGCAGTCACTGAGAGTCTTGATAGATTTCCATGACTGAAAATATGACATGTTGATAGATGTTTCTTGATATTTCTGCCTTTAGAAAAAAGGAAGCAGAAAGACTAGGAGAATAAAGGCCAAAAAATAAATCAAGGTGTAAATTATTTGAAGGAACTGTGGGTTGGGCCAGTCACCTAACTCACTGCCTTCTTGAAGCAAATGTGTCTGGACTGTGACAGAGTGGGCTAAGATAGCCCACTCAATGATTCATTTCTGTGGGTAAATGTCATCAAAACTCCAGGGACTCTTCGGTGCCAAGCAGGCCACTGTAAACTTTATAGGCATTAATATGGCTTTCTTCATAGCTCCTTCAGATGATTATTTAGAAGAACAACTTGGAAACTGTCAGTGTAAGAAACATGTCTGTGAAAGGAATTTGGATTTAGGGATCAAAATGTTAGAAATAAAAATGATGAGCTCTTCGCTGAGAGAAATGTGTCATGGCATTTTGGAAAGAGTGAAAGCTTTGATTTAGGTTTCAAACAACTCTCACATAACTCTCATTTTTCCCTAGACCCACTTTCTACTCTCTGCAGCACATTCTATGTGTTGGGAGGCCAGAAGGCTTTGCTCTCTTGCTTCTGGTTGGGTTTAGTCAATGAAGTTACTGACAAGTAATTAGAGGGTGGGAAGTAAGATCTGGGTATTTATTTTCCCAAATCCTTCTCTGCTGAGCTGCATTTTGAGCATGACTGCCTCTAGCCGATGGCCCTCTTTTATGACTATCTCTCCAAGCTATGATAACTACTGGCCCTTCTTTCCCTTCACGCCCAAGGATGACAAAAGGTTTTTGCTACTTTCAGCCATGGAATGCTTAGCATCCCTCAGAAGTGTTTATAATTCTGTTCACACTCTAAAATAGTCTCTTTGTTCAACTTTCTTTAATCATCTCTCTCAGAGATGTTATCTAGACTTTGACCATTTCGCTTAATAGCTTTGGAAATTTGAGAATCTACCAAGTCTCAGTATTTTACATTTATAAAGTGGAGATGAAAATATTCCTTGTAAGAACAGAGATAATATATGCATATAACATGTAGTAACTACCCAGTAACTAGTAGTTGTCATCATTATTAGCAACTGCTATCATATAAAGACTGACAAGAATATGATGTTCTCAGGAACAGTCCTGGTAAAATTATAGAATGCATTACTGTTTATCCAGAAGTACAAGACTGGGGAGAAGAAGCTAAGGAAATAATATTAATAATAATGTTAATGTGCAGGAAATCAAAGTTTTGATATTTTAATATGAGAAGGAAGCTATAGCTTTAGGGATCTAGAGACTTGACAGTAGGACCCACGTATATATATGTCTGTGTTCACCTTGTTAGAAAGGAGCTGGCTTTCAGAAGGGGAAAAATAGTGCCATGTATCACAATAGAAATACTTGAATGGAAATGTATTGAATTGTGTTGTGTGTCAAGTCTTCAGAAAGGGAAAAGTATAAAAGAAGAAAGATATTGAAATCCACAGGCAGATCCTTTAGATCCTCCAGCCAGTTGGAAGAAAAGGATTCTTGACCCAGATTGCAAACCTGGTGAGGACGCAAGGCACATAGGTGTTTGAATCTTGATGGTCTGCAGCTTGCTTTTAGACCATCCCTTGATGCCCATCACTGTTCCAGGTGGCTGCCCTTTTCTCTCCCGTGTCTTCCTCTTCCAGGGTCCCACAGCTGATTCTGGTAGGGAAGCACTTTTAGTTGACTTCCTGCTCCCTTCTCAGGGCACATGCATCACCAGAATGGAGGGCTCTCAGCTCTTAGATTCAAATACAGTTCTCCACTCATGAAGGAGTCTCCCACTCCAGGCACCCTCAGGCCCTGTCACTGTCAAACTCAAGGTAAACCCCCCTTCTTCTGAAGCAAATCACCTCCAAGAGATCTCCTGCAATTAACTTCTCTCCTGGAATTTACTTTCTATCTGGCACCCCTACCTTAAAAATTATTCAACATGCCACATATGTCTGTTTTTCTCAGGAGGCTCCTCAACTCCCACATAATTTTAAAGGATAAATTTAGAAGCAAGAAACCATCATACCTAAGAAAATCTCAGATCCCACCCAGCTTCTGAGAAATCCTTACTTGCCTTACAATTATTTTTCCCAGCAGGCAGATAAAGTGATGTAACCTTTTTCTGTACTTAATTATGTTCAAAGGGAGAGAAAACCTGAGTGAAAGACTGTGCTACCCAGGGTGGGGAAATATTCGGAGAAAAGACATAGCTACTCTGAAATTCTAAGTGGTAGATACCTTATGAAGGTTATGAAGATCACTAGGTTGAATATTTTACCTGTGAAATTGCATTTAATCTTGCTGAAAAAAGAAGTGAAAGTGATATCTGAATGTGCAGGACTCTATGACTTTACAGGGAGTTCTATGGGAACTTAGATTTTAAAAAGACATGACTAGCAAGACTGAATACAAACAATGATAATACTTGTGCAAATGACATCAGAAAAGCAAAAGCTCAGATAAACTGTGACTTGTAGACCAGACTCATAATCTCATCAAAAGACAAGAAATTCTATTTGGAACATGCTGAAGAGTAAAAAAGGCAGAAGCAAATGCTTTGTATAAATGCTTTCAAAGTGATACAAAAACTCTTGGGATTCCATTTGCTCTGTCAAGGAGAATGACCTTATGAATGGAAAGGACAGAACGAACAGGAAAAAAAAAAAAAAAGAGCAGAGAAGCCCAAACTGGTGAAGAGACTGCAAGTTACCACAGTTTCATGCCTGTTAGCCCCTGATAGCCCCTGAGCATTATATTCTAGGAAACTGCAAGACCTGGCAAATGTGATTACTGTAACACTGTTAGTTACCCAAAGAGCTGTGAAGATAGATGGCATGTCAGAAGACTGGGATCAGCTAGGAAGAATTAAGATTTTCTAAATGGGGAAAGGTGGGTTCTCTAGATGGATAGTAAACTGAAATGCTTACAGAGGGTAGGCAGTTACTAAAAAGGGTCAAGGGTGGCCATGTCCTCCTTGGGGAGCAGATGGTAAAATTTCAAATCAAATTTCAGTAATTCTAAAAAAGTATAAGCTGAGTAAAAAGTTTGTGCTCTGGGTCAATGGGTGGATTAATAAGTCAACACTGAACAATAGGCAGGCCTATGTACTCTCTTCTCTAGCCACTTAAACTTTTAGAACCCTGAAACGACCTCAACAATTGGCTATGTCTTATAGCAAAGTATAATGAAAATAATAATTGCTTTCATCTTAGCTCTGTATTTTGGCTGATATATGTAGAGGATAGAAAACTATAGCTTTTGGGCCAGATATACTAACTGGTAGTCTGTGTAATGCAAATTGTATCGGAACACAGCCACATCCATGTTTTAATGTATTGTCTCTGACTGTTTCCTATAGACAGGGGCAAAGGTAAGTATAGCATTGCGATAGAGATTTTATAACTTGTGAGGTCTAAACTATTTACTATCTGGCTTTTCACAGGAAAATGTATCAATTTTCTGATGTAGATAAACATCCTATTAGTCATTTTAGTGGCCTTACTACACTGTTGAATGATACTGAATTTGTTAATAATGATCACTAAAAATCCGAGGTCTATATCAATTAATGCATGCTTCTTGAATCCTATATTAAAACAACTGACTTATGAAACCAAAGAGTAGGATATGAAGTTTATGTTTGATAGAATCTAGCATATTATTTTATAATTTTTTTTCCGTGTGCTGATAATGCCTTCCAGCATTAGGTCTAATGCGTACTACTTTTGATGTCAGCCAGTGTGAGTCCTCATGGTGTAGCATTTAGAGACCTGAGCCAAAATGGAAACTCAGATGGTCACAGGTAGATCTAACTTAAGGACAAGTTCAGGATGAACTCCTAGGAGGAATTAAAACTCAAGGTCATCATCAACGTGCTGGACAAAGGCAGAATCCAAGTCAGGAGAAAGAACAAGAGATCAGGAAGTGAATGAATACCGAGACAGACCAGAAGGGAGAGCAGTGTGAGAATAAGCAAGAGAGTCCTGTTAAAAGGACAAGGGTATCCAGAACTCCCTTCTGATATCTCCTCCTGAAGTGTGGGATGAACTAGCTGGAGATATAAGGACTAGGTTGAGTTGGTAGGAACAAGTGCTCCATTTAAGGCTTTATTTAGAATGGTCCTAGGTAATATTTGATGGGACTGGAGTATCATTAAGTCCACTTTTTAAAAATTGTGGTAGAAAACATGTAAAGTTTACCACTTTGATCATTTTTCAGTGTACAGTTCAGTAGCATAATGAATCTTCACATTTTTGTGCAACAGACTCCCAGAACTTTTCATCTTGCAAAAGTGAAATGCTTTACACGTTAAAGAACAACTTTCCAAGTCCCCCCATAATTTGAATTTTAAAACGAAAAATTACCAAAGCATTCAAACAGAAACACTAACAGATATTTAAGAAAATGCACTTTCAAAAGCAAAACAAGAAGAATAGATGCAATTTGGTAGATTTTTGTTCTTTGCTAATTAGTATCATCTTTTCCACTTATGTCTTTGAAGAGCAAAATTTAACTCTCCCATTTCACTGCTTAGCATGGAAAAATTAAAACAAAGACCCAGATTTTTGGCTCTTTTTTTTTCTTGTGGTACTGGGGATTGAACTCAGGACCCTGCGCTTGCTAGGCAAGTGCTTATTCCACTGAGCTATATCCCCAGCCCCGCTTTTTGGCTCTTGATAGAAGGATTCCAGTTAATGTCCCTCACAGCTGTGAATGGCACTGGGAAGAAACTTAGGAGGACTTATCCCTTCTATGCGGCCATAACCCAGAGCTTGCTTCTAAATAATCAATTCCTATTGCCTTATTTCATGCACCTAAAGAAATTCCCTGGTGTTTTAAAATTTCTTCTTCTCAGATTCTCTGTTTTTCTTATTCCCTTTCAGCTTGGCCAAAGCCCAAGAGGAGAGTACTACTGCTTGTAGTCTACATTTTGCAGCACAAAATTTGATCATTTTCTTTGCTCTGATGAGAAAGAGATTTCTAGTCCTTAAAAATTATCTGAAATCCTTAAGTTTATTGACTAAACAATTCTTCATACATGCAATTATGGGATAAATTCCAGTGGGTGGTTTTTTAAAAGATACAGATTGGTATAATAAAAGCAACAGGAATAATTCCTCTGTATGCTACAATCCAACTTTCTTTTTTATGGAAATATTCTTGTAAATATTCTTGTATATTCTTCACAAACATATATAATGTTTAAAATTTTCAAAAGTTAAAGTAAAATGAATGTTTTCCTGCAACTGCACCCAAAAGAGATAGTGTTTTATGTATTAAAAAATAAGATAATAAAATTTAGCAAGGGTTTTCGCTTATCAGTTTAACAGTATGTGGCTGTAATATCTGAATCATCTGGTGTAGATGTGATATTAATGCCGGAGTTATGTGGCTAAGGACCAAGGACTTGGATTCTAGGACTTGGCCTTAACAACTATTTCTCCCACTTACCACTGGCATTCCCTTGTACAAGGTATTTTATTTCACTGAGCCTCAGTTTCCTCATGCTGAATGTGGAGACAACACCCTTCGGTGTTGGAATAACTACAGATGAGTGGCTGATACAACACAGAACATCTGAAGCACCTCCTGTATGCCTGGCATACAGAGGGTGTTCCACAATTGACGATGTCATCAGTATAACTACACTTATTTTTTAATTTTTGTTTTTTAAAAAAATACACATAGCATAAAATGTAGCATCTTGACCATTTTAAATGTATACTTCAGTGATAATAAGAACCTTTACCTCATTTTACAAAGGAAAGGGGGATTATAGCTAGGTATAAAGGCCCTGAATTTAATCTTCAGTGCTGAAAAAAAACTGTTAATATCTTAGTCTGTTTGGCTGCTATAACAAAATACACTAGATTGAATAGTTTATAAATTATAGAAATGTATATCTCAGTGTCCATGATCAAGGCACCAGTAGGTTGTGTGTCGGCTCCCTGCTTCATAAACAGCCCCTCTTGCTGTGCCCTTCCATAGTACAAGGGTAGAATGTGAAATGGGGCTCTAGCTTCTGGGAGCCTTTTATTTAGAGTCACAAATCTCACTCATGAGGGCCCTGCTGTCATGACTTAACCATCTTCTAAAGTCCTCGGCTCTTAATATGATCACATGGGTGACTAAGTTTCAACCTATGAATTTTTTGGGAAAATATTCCAACTGTAGCAGCAACCACAACCCTCAGCCCTCATGATCTTCATTGTCAATATGGCTTCTAAGCACTGTTTTGAAAAAGAAGACATGACTGACCCCCTCTCCAGTGTGAGCTTTTGTCAGAATAGAGTCCTTCCTTATCTCTCAAGAGCTTTTGAAATTTGGTCTTATTTTTATGTGTCTAGACTTTGAAAACCCTTCATGTGAAATGTTCAAGCCACCAGACTGATTCTAGCGTTATCTAATGTTCAAAGCTGTAGAGGTGGTTGCTAAACAGACCTGCACAGCTACTCCAGGGTGAAATTAATTCTCAACCACCCTCTCTGACACTTTGCAGTGTCTTCCCCAGTGATATTTCTGACTGCTGCCTGGCCAGCCTCTGCTAATGGAAGTTTATAAAGGCCTTCACTATTCCTATGGTAACCCAGGAGAAAGGCTGTTGCCATGGGGACTAGCCAAGCCTATATAAGCCTTCATCAGACAGATGAGAACGATGTGAGAATGAATCCTTTGCTACTTCACCTTCAGAGATTGCTAATAATTAGCTGGTTTTTAGACAAGAATTCATTTCTTTCAGGTGGAAACATTCACATTTACAGCTTGACATAAGGATTATTCAAAAGCTTGCTTGATGATCTTGGAGTCAACTAGAGAATGAAATGGCTAGTGATTGAAGCACTCTCAAATTTTTACAATGTTACCAACCACAGAATAATATTTTTCACAAGCATGTAAACTTCGAATTGTTTTAAAAAGAATAATGTGTTTTTCTGAAATGAATTAACCGTAAATGTACGTCTATTAATGTACTTCCAAATTGTTTTACAATTGGATCTGAGAGACTTTGAGCTCCTTAAAGGCATGGTCTGTTTTATTGCCTGTCATGTTCCCAGCATTTATCATACTGCCTTGCAATATTAGGCGCTCAATAAATGAACAAATCAAAATACATTCTCCTGCTGACATGGCAAAGATAGCAGGTTTTGGCATTCAAGTGTGTAATATATAGAAGTTACCTTTTAAAACAGTACTGTCGTTTATTAAAAGATGACTTAATGCCTATCAGATTCATTCATTCATTCAGCGATGGCACACTTCTCATTTTTAGCTCACTCAAAATGTATTGATGGAGCTACTCCTTTGGGAGATCACATTGAGCAGAACAAAGCCCATATCTTCCTGTAGGTCCTGATCCATAGGGAGATGGATACATACAGCCCTGTCAAAGTAAACTGGGATCAGTGTCAGAGTAGAAGTGTAGCATATTTGATTCTCACTGGGGGTCAGGGAGAAAACATAAGTTAGAGTTGGGTCCTAACAGATGAGTAAGACTTCCACAGGCGAGAAGGTGAGTGGGAGCTGATAGTGTGTGAGAAGTAGGCGAGGCATTTAAGGCAGGAGCTAACTCAGCGCTGAAAGAATGTTTACATATTCTCAGGTGGCTGAAGTAAAGGTTTTCTGATGGCTGAAGCAAGAAGCTGATTTGTAGCCAGGTTAGGATGATCCTTAACCGAGTTCTCCTCCTGGCATCAAGAGCCTGAGCCTGGTGTGGGGTCCAGGAATCAGCGCTGGGAGTGGGACAGTCCCCGGCTGTGAGGTGCATATTGTACAGATGTCCTTCGGGTACAGGCACTGATCAGGAGGGGTGGAGTGGGGCCACGTGGAAGAAAGGAATTGTTTCAAACTGCTTTTATGCTTTTGACATGCTCTCAAGACTTTCGAGCCCTCTCTTACTATTTAGATCCACGAGATGCTCCTGGCTCACCTCATGCTTTCACTGCCTCAGTCCCTAGTCCAAAGGAATCTTGAAAGTGGCACTTCAGACAGCAACGTATGGGCATTAGGTACAATCGTTGCTATGGGTGTAGCATAGATTCTACCTCGCTTGGTGAGAAAAGCTAGGAAGTTATCCAGGTACCTATCCATACACTCACACCAGTCTAAATGTACTTATATTAAAGCCATGAATTCACATTGATAAGTCTGGTTCCAATCCACCACATTTCCATAATTGAAACTCTTCTCTGAAAGGAAAAGAAACCTCAATATATTTACACTCAGTTCTCCTATGTAACTGCTACTAGTCCCCAGCGTGTTCTTAACTGAGATGAGATGTGCCCTTTCCAAGTCAATGCTACCGGTGCCTGGCTGCATAGCTTTGTGAGTGAGAAGCTGGATTCCAGACCCCACTCCCCTTTCAGCCCGTTTTCTTGTGCAATGAGCAACATGCACAACCTGTAGATGCCCTGTGAACAATTCAGAGTCTGTGCTCTTGACAGCTATAATTCTTAATTCTTCTTCAGGTAGAATTAAAGTTAATGGGGGACACTGACAGAAATGGCTCAAAGATAAAGCAGTTTGGGTTCAATAAACCATTCCTTTTTCATTTTTCTTTTTTTTCCCCTTAATGAAAGTCTTGTGTGTGGTTTCTCTAAAGCTAGTTATATTTTTAGAAATAGAAAGCTCAAGGAAAATTTGAATGTGTTATCCTGTTCTGCTATGCCCTGGTGTTACTGCAGCTGGCACATGGTATGCCTTTGGGTTCAGAAAGTTTAGAAAAGATAAAGTTAGGGGAAAACCTCTGAAAGATAAAGCACTGTGGTTCTGAAGATGTGACAAAAAGAAGGGAAAGAGAATTCTAAATATATCAGTCCAATAACATATAAAAGGAAGTTTAGGGGACTCAGACTGGCATATAAATAATTTCAAGGGGATTATTCAATTTCTCAATTTCCTCACTTCTTAATTATTTGAATGTACTCAAACAAGGAGTAAGAAATTATTATGATTCAACTTGAATGTCACTGTATTAATGAAATCTTCCCTAATGTCTACTATTGCATACCCATAAGTTCAACCCCAAATCATAGCAAAAATTTGGGTGGCAGGTGTCAGAAACCTGAGCCAGAGGAAAGAGGCAGGAAAAGCTCATCCAAATTATTATGAGGACTCAGGGCAAGCAGTGAGAATCATAGTGTCTATCAGTAACTTACTATGTATGGGTCAAGCATTGTTTTACATCTGTTTGCTCATTTTTCCTCATAGCCGTACTATGAGTAAGGAGCTAGACTCATTGCTGTGGTTTAGATAAGAGACACAGAAAAACTGAATAACTTGCCTAGGGTCACATAGTTATGGAGTGGTCAGGTAGTTATTCCAACCATGGCCAGGAAGCAAACCCTGAGGGCACAACTCTGGGACACTTTTCAGCACACTACACCACTGCCGATGATGGGAAAGGAACTGAGGTCTTCTAAGAGACACCTTTCCTTCAGAAATCCCTGCTTGTCAAAGAGCAAAGTGGTCTATCAAGAGGTTAGCCAAAGATGAGTACGGGTGTTTAGAGGACCAAGAGCAGAGGACAGGAGAGTGCTCATAATGACAGAACTAAGGCTAGACTAAGATGTGTTCACCTTTGGAAAGAAGAATCTCTAAATACTTGTTTATTATTTATTTAGTACATTCCAGGAATGTCTGATTTTTGAGCAATGAAAATAGCATACTTCTCTCTTTGTGTTAAAAAAAAAAAGGATTTATTATCTTCTCAATGTATCCTCACACTTATTTGGAATTTTCCAGGAATTATGATTTTTCAGAATCAGGTGGTTTTGGGGAGGAATAATAAAGCATTTAAATTTCAGACAATAAAGTAAATCACTCCCAGTAAGCAACCCTGTGCTATGTAATATTCAATTTTAGGCTATTAGCTGATCTCAGTGTTGATGATACATCTAGTAATTGTACTATACACTTCGCACATAAAAAGGACTAAAATACTCACATTGGCTTGGTTAGTGTCTAGCTAAATATATTTTTAAAATTTCCATTCCAGTGTGATGCCTCTGTTGGCTCCAGCATGTCCAGCTTATTTGATCCTAGTTACTTAAGGAGTCAGATGAAACTTGACAGAGTGGCCTCATGTTCTCATTTATTTCAGTGATGTTTTATCCCTTATGTATTGGTATTCCATGCAGCTAGAGCTAGAGTAGGTTACAACAGGCTCTAAAGAGTCTGAATATTAATCTCTTTTAACATTCCTGTGAAAGTCTGACTCCTGTCCTTAGGAATGATTGGTAGGCAGGGAAGCTTGGGTATGGTGCAGTGGTTTAAATGTATCCCCCCAACTTTCATGTGTTGGAAATGCAAAATGATACTGCTCATATGTTAATGGATTTGGAGATGTGAACCCTAGGAGATACTTAGGGTTAGATGAGGCCTGGAGAGTGGTGACTCCAGGACTACATTTGTGACTTTCTAAGAACAGGAAAAGAGATCTGAGTTCATGCACTTGCTGTCTTGAGAATGATACTTTTTGCCATCTCATGATATTGCAACAAGGCCTTCACCAGACACAGAAGATGGTTGTGCTATGTTCTCGAGCCTCCCATCCCTCAGCATCATGAGTCAAATAAAATTGTATAAATTATAAATTTTTACAAATTAGCCAATTTACAGTATCTTATTATAGAAATAAAAGTGGACTAAGACATATGACAAGCAGTGAAGTGAGCCACTAGATGAGAACATGAGCTTGTTGACATGTTATATCTTTCCTAAACACTGGAGTCTGCAAGTAGGTGAATTTGAACTTGTGCATTGACATTCCAGGGCAAGAGGAAAATCCCTCAGGACTTCCTGAGCTGAGTGCAGTTAACTGAGTCCTATGATCATTTCCTGAACCTGCACGGTTGAGATGAAGAGATACATTAGATTTTTCCACTTGGGGAGGTCACAATCTATTTGGTAAATATGTGACTATGACAGGTAAAGAAAAGGGACAAAGGTCTTCCCAACTTGCCAGAAACTATAGGTACACTGTAGTTCTTCTTGGAGGCTTATCTTCATCAAGCCATCATGATCATCATCCCATCATTGCCACTATCATTATAAGACTCAGCAATCATTGCAACTTCTAATACGTCAAATTCCACTTAAACCTCTATCTTTGATCTATGTCTTTGACACTGTAGTACCTTGGGATTTTTTTCATATTTATATGTTGTCTAATATATTGCTCAATGTGTATACATTGGAAAAAGGGAGAAGAATCAGCTAATTCCACTTAGTCTGCCACATTTCTGGTTTTCTCCCAGAGAAACCCACTTTGTAAGAATTTAGTGATTGATTAATATTGATTATTGATTATTGTGGAAGGCATCACTGTAGGAGGTAGGGATAAGTCAGGCAAAGATATTTCCTCCACAAAATTTAGATTCCTCCAGAAACTTACTCAGGACTTAACATGTGATAGGGAACCATTCCAGATTTTACATATATTAGCTCATTAAACAATGAAAATCACTGTGGGGGAGGTACCATATTGTCTTCATTTTACAAATAAGGAATCTGAAGTATACAGAAATCACAGAGGGGGTGACTAGTAGGACTAGGGTACAACTCCAAGTCCTGTGAGTGGTGAGTTCATAGTTTTGCCACTACTCTCTATATGGTGTTTTTAAATGTGAACTTATGGTCAGCTTCTAATAGCTATCATTGGGATAATTAAATAAAATTAAAAGTCATGTTCTACTATATCATCTTCTGTTTGTCTATTCTGTAGTACAGGAACCCCTAACCTCCAGTACCATTCTGCGAGCTGTTAGGCCTGGGTCAGACAGCAAGAGGTGCACAACAGGTGAATGAGTGAAGTTTCCTATGTATTCACAGCTGTTTTCCAACACTCAAATTACTGCCCCAATTGTGCCTTCTGTTGGATCCACAGCAGCATTAAAATTCTTATAGGAGCACAAACCCTACTGTAAACTGCACAGGCAAAAGATCTAGGTTGTGCACACTGAGTCGTCCAGAAACCACACCTCTGACACACTTTGCCAACACCCCCACCTCCCAGCTTTCTCCCGCTCTAATATACACCTCAACTCCCACCCCCACCTGTGGAAAAATTGTCTTCCATGAGACCAGTCATTACTGCCAAAGAAGTTGGGGACTTCTGCTCTAGCAGATTCTGAGCTTCTTGAGGATAACAACAATGTCTTCTTTGCCTGCATCTATAGTGCCAAACACGGGACCTGCATAGAATACCTGCCCGGTAAAATGTTGAATATTGGAATGAATGAACTGCCAAAGGTTCCCAGAATGACAGTGCTTCTCAACTCATATGAAAGAGTCTCCTATGAGTCTGGAAAAATGAAGACGCCATGTTATAGGTGGATCTGCACAGGTCCCACAGGGGTCTGCATACCTCCTTTGGGACTCTCTCCTGAGGCACTATCAGAGAATAATGCAGCCATAGGGCACTGTGGGCTGTTGGAGGGTCACTAAAGCCTTTCAGTTTGGATGACTTGAAGCATCATTTTAGAGAAAACCCTTGAAATCTATAAGGAATGATTTATCCTTCAGGAACCTCAGGAAACAGCTTTCTATGCATAGAGGAACTCATACTTTTAGAGTCTCAAGGTCGTCATCTCAGGTTTGATGTTCCATAGATTGCTGTAAAGGAACTGCTCTCTGCCATCTAACCTTGCTGAGCACGGCACCTGCAAGCTTCTTTGAACACATCTTAATTTCTGTTTTAAGTAACGGTTTGAACAGCTGCATTGTTTGGGGGGAAGGTATTAACGTAGGGGTTCACACTAAAATGCTTCGGACAGCAGAAGTTTAAAAAAGTGAAAGGCCATTATGTAATAAAATGAACACTGGGTGCAGAATGCTTCCTCTTCATGGATTCCCAATGTTCTCATCTGCTAGCTGAGAAGGTTGGGTTAGATGATCTCTAAAGCCCTTTCCAGCTGATGTATAATAATATCTATCATATATTACCGATCTATCAATATCTACCCAGTATTATTTTGGCACGCTACCATCATTGTTTCTAGTAGCTAATTCCCAGAATAAAGTGACAACAGAGTCATCATACGCCAGAGCAATGTACAACTTATTCATTCATTTAATATCTGTTGGTAACTTACTTTGTCCCAGGCTTCAGGCTGGATAGTGCATACTTTGCCAGAGAGCGGGACTTATGGTACCTGTGTCCACAAAGGCCGGGAGTAATGGGATAGGAATCAAACTCAAGCATGTTCGCTGAAAGCAAGCTCCTTTTTCTACTTGTCATGTTTTTCTTCTAAGAGTGCATGTCTTTAAAATACATGTGCAGTGTAACAACCATTGGTGAATTCCTACAATCCTGCCTAGTGCCACTATGTGTTGCTGCTAATGTTCTTATAAATTATTGTTTTCTTTTTCTCTTTCATGATTTGATCAATCTTCTATTCTTACACCTGGTAATCTGAGCAACTTCGTTGAAGATAACAATATGGAATATAACAAGCACTATTGATCCCTCTCACTTGGTTTGAAACCGTGTATCATTTTTAATGTCCTTGCTTTGTGCTGTTTGTATTTTGCTATTGTTCCTTTTTTGTACTATTTTCTTTGAAATTAAAAAAAAATTAAAAATGCATGTGCAATCACAGACTTTGTTCCTAATTCCTATGACATTAGTTTCTTGGGTTGCATATTAAAATCCTCCAAAACCCTACCTCAAATCAATTAGGTAAGCATCTCTAAGAAACATGGAGGAAGAAATCAATGTTTTATTTTAATAATTCCCCAGATGATTCAAATGTGCTGCCAGAGTTGAAAACCATACCCACTATGGTCTAATTTTATGAAAAAAATTCTAATTGTGGTAAAGCTCACATATGAATTTACCATTTTAAGTGTATAGTTTGGTCATATTAAGTAGACCCATACTGTTATATAATCATTCTTTCCAAAAGTTGTTATCTTTCCAAACCGAAGTGCCCGTTAAGCAGCCTCCCATCCTCTTCTCCCTCCAGCCTCTGGCCACCACCATTCCATTTTCTGTCTTTATGAATTTACTTTTCTTTACATTTCATATAAGCGGAATCATACAGTACTAACATTTTTGTGGCTGGTTTAATTTGCTTACATCCTCCAAATCATCCAGGTAGTAGTGCACCGGAATTTTCTTATTTTTTAAAGCTGACAATTTCATTGTGTGAATATAGCATGTTTTGTTTATCTACATCCATCAATGGAAATTTGGGTTGCTTTCAACTTTCAGCTATTGTTACTAATGCTGTTATGAATATGGGTATGTAGATTGATTTGTAAGACCCTATTTTCAATTTTGGAGGGTATAAACCAAGAAATAGAATTCCTAGATAATGTGGTTATTGTGCTGTTAATAACGAGGAACTGCCACATTCTTCCCAGAGTGACTGTGCTGCTTTACATTCCCATTAGCAGTCCACACGGTTCCCAGCTACTCTGCATCATCACCAGCACTTGGTATTTTATGTTTATTGTTTTGCTTTATGATAGCCATCCTAAGGGATGTGATATTATAGGCTCTAATTTAAAATTAATTCTAAATTTAAAAGGTGAGATTGTATGTTCTAAATTAAAATACACCCACACGGGTAGACACTGTGTTGTCTCCCTATTATAAGAACATGAAAGAGTTAAGTGGAGCCCAAAATGTACAATAGATGTTGGGAAAGGGAAAGAAATTGCTCAAAAGAGGAAACAATGCAGAAGGATAGCTGGAATAACTGTACTACTGATGTCTAATGGTTTATTGAAAGGAACAGTTAATGCTTTCTTTATGTTTTGACCATTTTGCATGCTTACATCTGGTAATCTGAACAACTAACTTGAAGAGAAAAATATGCAAAATAATCATTGTTGAATTCCTATCATCTTGTTTGGTGAATCTCTCTATCATTTATAATATTTTTGTTGTTATTTCTTATTCTCTTTAGTGGTTTGATTAATCTTGCATTCTTACATCTGTTAATCTGAGCAACTTGGATGAAGATAACAGTATGTAACATAACAACCACTGTTAATCCCTATCATTTTGTTCTAAAGCCCTATATCATTCTGATTCTTTTTGCTTTGTTTTGTTTTTGTCTATGTTGTTGGCATTTTGCTATTGTTCTTTTTTAAAATTCTCTTTAAAATAAAAAATAAAATATGCATAGTGTGTGTGTGTCTATTTCTTCAATTGATCTTAGTTATTTATAAATGTTTAGATGATTTCACTTTCATTTTCTATTATTTTTCTTTCATTCGAAGAACCTCTCAGGATTGAATAATGACCACTCAGAACCACAAAGGACAAGGTGATACTGAAGAGGTATTTGAAAGGAGCTCTGTTTTCAAGTTGTTTAATATCTAACTGGGAGCTTGCTGAGAACCTTGCTGGATTTTTGTCTGGGCTCCAATCCGGCCTGCTCCTGTCCAGTGATTTAGTGAATTGTTCACATCCTTGGAAGACAGAGATGGCTGAAAGCCCATCACAGTCCAATGAAAGGTGAGCAGATATTCCATACAGAGAAACTAAGTGGGGTGAATTGTGGAGCTGGAGATGCTGATGGGAGTTTGGGGAGAAGACCGGCCTGATTAGAGCACAGAGTCATGCCGGGAAAAGGTTAGATAGAGTACTAGGTCCGTCAGCGCCAGACTGGGAGGACCGTGGAGCTCAGGTGCAGCACTTGGGACTGCTAGGGCAGGGTGGGGATTTCTTGACTGAGCAGGGCACAGAAGGATCTAAGAAGCTCTGCTGTTTCACGGGAAGGATAAGGGGGGTGCTGTACTCAGTAAGTGATCACTTGGCAAGAGCATGGCCAAAGACACCAGAGTAAAAAGTGAGCCTAACTTACACTCAAGGGAGAAGCTGTCAGCTCTGGAGACAGGTGGAAAATGGGAAACCTAAGGAGATTCTTCTTTCAGAACCATAGAATATTCAATCTGTGAAGTACTTACCTCTTCATAGAAGATTTTTTTATTGTATGGAAGATAGAGTTCCCTGGTAGTAGTAGTAGTTAGGTTTATGTCTGAGTACAGGGGACAGGAAAACCAAACCAAAACAAAACAACTAAACAAACAACAAAAAAAAACTTAAACAAGATAAGTCTATTTTGTTGGCATTAAAGCCAAGCCCAGAAATGAGCCAATCAACATTCACATAACTGGTGGAGGTTCCTGTGGTGATGTAACGTCAGTGTGTGACCTTTGGTCTTTCTCTTTCTTTCACTTTCATCTGATTGTTAGAGCCCCAGCTTTCTGCCTTTTTGCCTCCCACAACCACAGCCAGCCAGGAGTAAATACCATTTTGTATCTTCCCATTCACTTAAACCCTACGTCCCAGCCCCAACTTCAGCTTCCTTTCGTGGACATGTGTCCCAGCTTTCTCAAGTGGTCTCCCAATCTCTCCCCTAATCTGTGCCAATGTAGCCTTTTTAAAGAGGACATTACTCCTGACTCACTGATCCCTGATGATCTCCTGTAGCTTCTAGAGCAGTTGAAATTCTTCAGTTGGATGTTCCAGGCTCTGGGTCAATTAACTAAAATATTTCCACCGAAAACAATGGTTTAATTTCATTTCAACATTGTCATTTTAATCTCATCTAATTTTCTAGGGCAATGACTTTTAGGTAATTTCTGTTTAGGAAAATAAACAAATGAGTGAGTAGGAGAAAATAGTGAGTTGAAGTGTTTTCACATTTAAGGCCAATAACAAGCTAACTGTACTTTATCTTTTCAAACGCAGTTCAATTTTGTCTTATTAGATCAAGACTAATTTTCACACCTGCCAAAGATCCATGGGGTTTTTGTTTTATTTTGTTTTGTTTTCTGTATTTTTTTTTTAATTCTCTTTCAATCTTCGCAAGCCAGTATTGAGAAGTCAGAGTTGGGAGCTGTAAAGCAGACTGACTGACCCCTAGGAGCAGGCTGTCTGAAGTATAGAACATTCCAAGGGGTCATAGCGTTTTGAGGTCTACTTTGCTGTGGATGCTTTCTCCATGCAGAGACCTAGTGTTTCCCATTCTGTCCAGAGTAAGAGATGGGTAATGGGAAGGGAGATGGTGTTTTTAGGAGCATCTCTGGGCCTGATATTGGATGGATGTTGATTAAAATCTAACTCTAATGTTTATTCTCTTGTGATACTGGCATGTGTCTTATATCTCCAGTCTTGGTTGCCTCCCCTATGAAGCAGGAACTAATCACATGATTCTCTACCTTCATTGTTATAAAGATCAACAATGCTGGATTCAACTCTTTTCTGACCGTATATAGCACTAGCTGGGTTCCTTAACAGAAATTTTTCAAAGTTCTAGAGGTTAAAAATGTAAAATCAAGGTGCCAGAAGATACATGACCCCTCGGAAGGTTCTAGAGAAGAAACTTGTTATCCTAGATTAGGGGGCTCCCTGAAACCCTTGACATTCTTTGTCTCGTTAATGCATCATTGCAATCTCTGTGCCCACCATCACAAGCTCTGTGGCTCTTTTCCTTTATAAAGCCACCAGTCACTGGGTTAGCACCTGCAGAACCCAATATAACCATCTTAATTAATTACACCGACAAGGCCTTTATTTCCAAACAAGGTCACATTCTGAGATTCTGGGTGGACATAGATTCAAAGGGACACTTTACATCTTCTAAAAGCTAGGTAAGGTAACACAGCTAAGATCCAAGTACCGTCCTGCCGTAGAAGTACGCAGCAAGTGTTGCTCTTTCTGCAGTTGTCGCACAATGTGCTCTTCTGCCTTCCTGGACCCTCTTGCCCTACTCTTGTTTCCAGTTCTATGAACTTGAAGCTTGTTCTGCTAAACTCTCCCCAGGCAAGAAAAGATCAATGACTCTAAGAATGAATTTTAAAATTCTCTTCTCTAGGGGAAAGTTTGTTTTGTTTTGCTTTGTTTTGTTTTTGTTTTTAACTTTTGCAGGGACAGAGTAAGGGAAAGTACTAGGGAACAAAGTATCTCATTAAAATGATCTAGGAATGAGAAATTGAAGATGTATTCTTTTAAGGGATTGGCAGGCATGTACAAAAATATTCATGGGCCACTAAGAATTATATGTGCAATTAAATTCATATTCAATAAATAATTGAACTGGCACCTTCTTGTATCTGCAGATTATAAGTAATGATAGGAAATGATTTCAACAGGAGCAGGAGGAGCCCTCCAGAAATAGGGAAAATTGACTCAAGGAAACATAGGAGGGAAATTGTAGGAGACAGATCGGTAAAAGGCCACCAGGTGCCCAAGTTCTAGTCCAGCCCTACCTCTGTCTCCACCTGTGAATTTGACCAACTCCCTTTCCCCTCTGGACCTCAGTTTCCCTTTATATGAAGTGAGGGATTTGGTTATGGAGAATCCTTGCACCACACACCTGTGAAGGGACTCAGACAAGAGCAAAGACTTAGGAGAGCTCATAGAAAGGGCTTGTGAAAACTTGCCTCCTTCTTAACATTGCTAAAAAATTGCATACACTCAATTTAGATGATGAAAAATGCTGGGGTGCATGGTGGGGCTGGTTAGACAATACGGTGTAGCCCTGAACTGTGTGCTTTCAAACTGTAAATTTTGTTACGTATTTTTTCTCACAACAACAACAAAAAGTGTACCCTTACAGCACAGTGCTTCATCCTTTACCACCTCTTCTCACCTACTTGGCACGTGTGATCTTCAGAGTATCTCTGTGAGGTAGATGCAGTAAATATATTCCTGTTTTACAGACAAAGAAACAGGTTTGAAGCGGGGTGCTCATGACTGCCAGTGCGGTGTCATTTCTAACATCCTAGAGTGAGTTATGCACCGATTCCCTTTGAGAATGGAGATGTGTTCCTGGGTCCCATATCACCTGACACAGTGCTGCACACCGTGGGTGCTCTGTGCCTATCTTCTTTGCCAAGAAGAAGGAGAAACTAATGCATAGGGGGTGATTCAGCCAACATATATTTATCTAGCACCAACTATCATGTGCCAGGCACTGAGCAGCTTACCATGAAGGAAGCAGTCAGAACCACTGTCCACAGGAACTCAGTCTTATGTGAAGACCCACACTGAAGCAAAAAGTACCAGAGTTTATTTGAACACGCCTGCAATGGTGCTACAGGAGGGGCATTCCAGGTGCTTTGGGTTTGAAGAGTGGAGACCATTGCTGACACCATGGGGCAATCAGAGAAGCCTGCGCAGAGGAGGTGAGGTTGCAGCTGAGACCTGGCCAAGGAGAAGGGAAGGGCAAGCGCTGAGGTGGACCAGCACAGGGCTCCAGGAAAGCCAGAGAGAAGACTTGGAAGTTCCTGCCTAACTCCTTTTGTTGTAATGTTAACTTCCTCAAAGAGTGCTTTTGAAAACAGAAAATGGTTTCAGATGCTGTTTTTGTTGGGTTTTTTTGCCTCCTCACATTTGAAACTGGGCTAGATGGAAGACATTTATTGTGAAACTTTTAGTGTACTGTGCATTAATTAGTTAATTAATTGACTAACAATGTGTTGAATGTCAAAGGTGTTTAATGTCAAGGCAAAAGCTCTGCATCCTCCAGCAGCTCGAATAGATCCTAGGCTTTTAGCTTCCTTTGTGAGACACTTTCCCTTGCAGTGATCCTCAGAGATTTAGTAATTCACCCTTCAATCCTCTTAGACCCTGAAGGGAGTACCTGTTAGTGAGCTTGTGGGTTGAGGTAGACAAGCAGTATTTCATGGCCTATTCTTTATTCTCTTTCTTCTCTTCTCATCCCTCTTCCGAGCCTCTCTCAGTGGTGAAAACAAAGCCTCAGCAACTCTTTTCCTCTTCGCTCAAGGACACCTTAGGAGATCATGGTGCGAGAGGCATGGAAATTCTAATTTGAGAACCCTTGTGATGCCTTGGTCCTTTTCCTTAATAACTCCATGGCTCTCATAACTGCTCATCTACAATCTGGGGATGATAATGCCTACTTCATACGATTAGCCCTTGGAATGTTCCAGATTTTCATTCTTTTGTACCAGGAATTGAACTCAGGACCTTATCATGCAGACACTGCGCCACCGAGCCAGTCCGAGCAAGGGACTCAGAAAATGAAGTGCTCTGTAGAAAGCCATACGGCTGGTAGCAACAGTGAGGAGTGGGGCTCCTGTCTTCTGTCTCTAAATCCAGTGTCCTTTCCCTTAGCAAATCTTGTCACCTATGTACCATGTTGTACAGAAGTGTTGCCAATGGGTCCTCAGTGTTCAAAATATCATCCTCCTGAAGTGAACAGGTGAAGCCTGGGGCTGCAGCAAGAAGTGTGAGAGGCTTTGCACATGGGCACCTGAGATAAAGCAAAACAAGACAAAACTCAGGCAAGCTAGTTTTGCTGTCATATGATGTCATTATCAATTTTCTTTGTGTCAAGTCATTGGTTGGAAGCAGAACTCTTATCTGTATTGGAACATTAGTCTGGGAGTACAGAATGCTTTGCATGTGACAGTGCACAGACAAAGTCTATGGTGTGATCATATCTCCATTTCCTTTTGAGCTGAGTATCTGAAGGTCATGTGTCCTTGAACTCAACCCTAGACTCCCAGAGTCCTTTTCTCATCATTCTGTGCATGTTATTATGATACTGGTACTTCTCTTGTTTCCATCACCCCAATTCCAAGCTTATCGGACATAGGCATCTGATTTTCACTGTCCTTGCAGAGGCTCAGTCATATTTCATGGGCTCTGCGGCCACCCTCCTTTTAGTTAGAAAATATGGGTGAGTAGGTGTATTCTTTTTTCCTTCTTCTTCACTGTTAATTCCCTTTTAAAAATCAAAGGATAGGAGAACTTTAAGCATTTTGAAAAAGACAGCTAATCAATACACATTATTCTGCAAACATTCTAGGAAATTCAAGGAAATTATAAAGTGCCTCCTAAAGACCTCTTCAGATATCTGTGTGCCTGCCCTTCAGAGAGAAAGTTTCCTCTTGGCACATAAAGAAGTCAAATTAGGCCCAGAAGAGACTATCCTTGTTGGAGCATGAATGTCAAAGAAACAATCTTCAGTAAAACAGCTTTCTCTCTCAGCATGCTCTGGAGAGAATAACTTTGGTTATTGGTGAAGAGCATAGTAAGTTTGGGGAGTCACAAGACAGATGTGTATGAGGTCTGATTCTATCACTAACTAAGGATTTTCATTTACTCCATCTTTGGTAAAGAAATTTCCACTTCAGAAGGCACTGTGGTCTGAAGCTGCAGAAGGGACATTACCCAGACTCTCACCAGGCAGAGCTGAGTGCCTTTTTCAAGACTTATGGTACCTGTTTGGAAATTGTCCCCTTCCTTGGACATGTGGGACAAACATCATCCTCTCTGCCAGTTTCAGAGTAAGGAATTACTTGTCTCCTGGCCAGAACGTTCTCTCTCCAGCCCAGAGACAGACTCCTTGGAGGATGTTTACTAACACTTTCCTGGTGACCAGTCTGCATAGTGCAGAGACTTCACAAGAAGTGGCTTAGAGAAAAAGATAGTCCCTAGGAACTGAAACTTGAAGAGTTTCACAATCACTAAACAAGCTAAAGTTCACCTTTTCTGAGTGTGAGTCCCATGACCCCAGCTCAGGCAGGGCCAATAGGCTGCAAGTCTCCTTTTGGAAGCAAACACAATTGGGCACCCTCTCAGGGTCAGAGGGAGGTCACGTCTGTCAGGGCTACCTGGGCGCTAGATGCTGCATCCAACAGAGATCTCTCGGGGTGGTCACTGTGGACAAAGCTCAATGTCTGTCCTCACCAGCTCTAGGAATACTACTGCATCTGTTCAGGCAGCAAGAAATAAATCAGAAGCCCAATTCATGTACACTTCAGGCATAGTGCCAGAACAGTGTATTCAGTTGAAATGCATTAGGAGATAGCATTATTTAGAATGTGGTTCAGTCTCAACTTCTCCACTTTCTATCTGTATAAATTTGAGCCTGTGGGCTTCAGTTTTCTCACTTGTAAAATAAGAGTAGTTTCTTTTTTTGTAGGTAATACGAATGATCTAAAGCAGGCACAGAATTTAACACAAAGCCTGGCATAGGGTAGATGCTCAATAAAAGACAGATTAAAAACAGCCAGTGACACAAGAGACAGATATAAAAGTTTCTCCTTGGCGTGGTCATTTACCTAGAACATTTGACCTATGCCAGTTAAGAGACTGTATTAGATGAGGGTGTTCCTTGGTGAAATTGGATGGAACGGAAATGGACTTTAATTCAGGCCTTGTATTATTCCAGTAATATTCCTTCATTATTCCAATAATAATCCTTTATTTTTTCAAAGGTTTCTGCAGGCCCCATGGATACTGAAGGTCAAGACAATTTCTCTCCTGGTTGTGCCAAAGTTCACTGGAAACTTCATACATTTTAGTCATTCCTGAGTATATGTTTCTTAGCTCAGGCTGGCCACCTTTTTATTGACATGTGATCTTTTCTGAACCTTTAATTATGATACTGACCAAAGTGGATTACATATACCCCATTTGAAAGACATCTGAGGGGCACAAGAGTACTTCACACAGCCTCCTAAAGCATCCAAAATGTATCAGACATTAATCTAAATGTGAGTATATGATAATAGATGAAAAGATTAAATGCCTACCTGAAGAGCACTTACATTCCAGTGAGACAATGAACAAGAACATGCTAGCTAAAAAAAAATACAAAGAACATGCTAGTTAAGCATCCCAAATCCAAAAGTCAAAAATCTGAAAATCTCTGAAACCCAAAATTTTTGGCTTAACATAAAACCACAAGGGGAAAATTCCACACCTACAATATGTGATGAGTATCAGTCAAAATACAGGCTCACTAAAAATATTGTATAAAATTATCTTCAGCCTATGAGTATAAGGTACATATAAAACCTAAATGAATTTTGTGTTAGACGTGTGTTGCCTTCCTACAATATTTCATTATTACATGCAAATATTCCAAAATAAAAAATCCAAAATCTGGAATACTTCAGCTTTTAAGCATTTCAGACAAGGTATACTCAAAGTATAATGTGATATCATATCATGTCATATATATGAAGAAAGAGAGGAGATCAGCAAAAGACTTGTGCAGAGTCTTGAATTCTGTGAAGAACCACGTGACTCTGTGAGGTAAACATGTTCCACAGAGGGGAACGAGAAGCCCAAATTTCCTGAAGCAGGAAAATGACTTGTGGAGTGCAGTGAGGACACAGCAGGAAATAAAGCTGAAAGGTGGTGGGGAGGCCAGATCAGATAGGGCTGTGTAGGTCATGGGGAAAGCTTTGGAATTTATTTAAAATGCTACAGGAAGCCACAGTGGGTGAAGGTGGTCTAGAAAAGGCAGGCCAGTGGAGACCCTTTTGCAATATCCTAGAGAAAGGATGTTTGTGAGTTGAGTAGGATGTCTGCATGGAGGAGGTATGAAAAGTGATTGTATTTAAGATATGTTTCAGAAACAGAAGTAAAGGTACCTGGGAAGTAGATTGTATGGGGATGGAGTGGGTGTAAATAGAATACAAGAGTCCAAGACGAGTATCACTTTTTGATCTGAGCACCTAAGTAGAGGGGCCATTTCCTGAGATGAGAAGAACCAATGAAGAAACAGGCTAAAGCAGTTAGAAATCAGTTATACTCAGATGCCTGTCAGACACCCGCGTGTCATCATTATGTGGCGTTTTGCCTGCTGGGATTCATGAAAGATTAGTCAAAGGCCTTGCTCTCCTAAACCAGAGTTGCAGCAAGCATCACAGAACTGGACCCTCAGAAGTCATTTCCTGGAGGCTCAGTGCTAGGACACACACACAGTGAGTGCGAAACTGGGGCAGGTAAAGTAGAATTGCACTGGAGAGGTGTTTAACCTTGAATCTGAAAAATGTATGTAAACAAAGAAGGAAAATTTGGGTTCATATTTGTTATAATCTAGTAAGTGCTTTCAAAGTTCATCATATTTTCCTATGAAATGAGTGTCTTCCATTTTGGAGATAAGAAAATGAAAATTCAGAGATGTTCAGTGACCTTCCCAAGGTCACACACTAAGGCTTTCTGACCCCAAATTACTTCCTTTTACCATGGCTATCATGGAGTAGTCACATCCTGATTTTTTTCAGTATAAAAAGTCAAATTAATTGTAGTAAAGACTGGAGTAAAACGTTCTTCTTGTCCCCTGCAAATGACTCATGTGTGCAGCCCTACATCGTAGAGATTCCTCTGTGATCCCAGGCTTCTGTGGCAACTTCATTTCCTTGACAACCAAGAGGCTCATGAGTTTCACTCACAACTACTGTTTCTCTTCACAAATAACTTTTCATCAATGCTTCATTTGCATTGAAAGAGGTTTTCATGCCAAGCAATATTTTGGGAACATTTTACAACTCCTGTTGCTAAAGTTCTGAGAGAAGCTGCTTCAAAAAAATCCCAAACTGTTTCCCCATTGGAGCATTTCAAAATACAATCCCAAGAGAATAGTTTCTCAATGAGTGTTTCAGTAATTTCTGTAAAATATTATTTGATTCTGATGGAGACTGTAACTGTGTCTGTACAGTACTGAACATCTGGATGAAAAGTGAGGGCAGATGGCAATAAGATGTTAATAATAATGGTCAAAAGACAATGCTAATGTCCCTTAGGCGCTCTGGGTGTTTACCCTAGAGTCGTCTGAGACCCCCGTCTTAGTCTCCTCCCGGTCAGACCAGCATGTGAAGGAGTAACCAAGGATTGCACTCCAAAAAAGGAGTCCGGATACCAGCCTTATCCTTGGTGCTGACTTTGGGGTGACCTTGTGTATCCTCAGCTTCTTCATCTGTGAAATGGACATGATAATACCTGCACAACTAAGAAGTTTATAAGGAATCAATAAAACCAGTATCAAACTAGGCAGGTGACATACTGTATTTATCTTTGCTCTCCAGTTGTGAGCACAGATGTGTAATGGGGACTAGCTAAATTCTGTTGAATAATGTATGAATGACTACAGTATAGGCAGTGCTGTGACACTAGCAACTATTACTTGTGCAACTCTATTCATGTTTGGCAGGTCCCTCTGGTACTTAAGCAAATTTATCATTTCTGGAATACGAGGACACACAACTCAAGAGAAAATATTTACTAAAAGCATAAAATGTACTATGATAGGTGCAGATCATTTTTTCCAGTTAATCCAAGTAGTGAATAACCCCAGCTTTTGTTCTATTTGGAGCACCTGCTTGTAATCCATGTCATAAATATTTTCATGACTATTGCTTAGTAGTCAATGAGTTTCTTTGTTGGCATAGAATGTAAGATATTTCCCTAATAAGGACACCCAGCGTTAAAGCAATGAATTTCTATAGCTATGCAGTTCGAAGAGTTACCTAGGAGATGAAAAGCTAATCTGTCTGGAATTTCTGCCCTTGAGACCAAAGATACTATAAATTTGCTCTGGAGGAAAATAATCATGGTAAGCATCTTAATTTCTTCCACCTTGTTTCCAAGCAGACGTTGCCGTGTTTTAGCCTGGAATTCATCATCTCCCTGATACATCAACACTGACATGTTACATCTTCGTCTCTTATTATAGAAGATGGAAATGAAACCAGAATGTGAGCACCTTGAATGAGTTGGACTCCCCAGAGATTGGAGGGGGGAAAACCTCCCACTCGCCTTTGGCTTTTGGATCTCTTGTTTCCTTCATGTTTGGATTGCTCTTTGAGAAGTCCATCTGGAAGTTCACTTGGTATCTTTTGCAAATGTGAAAAGGAGCTCGTTATCAAAAAAAAAAAAAAAAAAAAAAAAAAAAAACTCCAGCTGAAGAAAAATAATTGGGAAGGGGAGAAAGTGCCACCTCAAAAATCCAATGACAGTGTTTAAAATGAAACTCCAGAGATTAAATTCCATTTATTTCTGTGTTGACTTAGCCAGTCTGCCAGTTGGGGTGAATGCATGGATATGTTTAGCCATTTGCTTCCTATCTATTAAGCCCTCCGTTTAACAGATGAGTTTGGACAGGTGTCAACACCTGCAAATGTCATCAATCCTGTAATACTTTTGTGGAGCTCTTATCAAGGTAGCCCGGCAGTCTGCTTGAGGCCCCAGTCATCCCGCAGCAGGGACCAGTATACTTCTCTCCTTTTTCTGGCCTCAAGGAAACATTTGCAGGATTTCAGGATCCTATTAATACATTGAGTGAATCGCGTTCTTCTTGAATTCCCTACGAAGTCACTCTGGTCCCTGGAGATTAGAAGTTTAAACCTGGAAGGCCATACCTCGTTGAGTTCTCTTCACTTTGGCTCCCCAGCCATTTCTGTTGCAGCCAGACTTAATCCCTTACAGACATATCAAGTCAACTATCAGTCAAGGTGGTCTTTATTTCTTTCCACATGCTACAGAGATTAAGGCCGCCTGATTTTCTCATATATTTCCTGGCACACTGAATGGCAGATTCGGCTGCTGTCCAACATGGATGTAAATAATGTTTACAACTTGGCCTCAACTTGTTGACCATTTGCAAGAAGAATCCATCTTATCCTAGAGTTACAAGTGACAGTCCCATCTTGGCTCTAAAGTGGCTTGCTGGAACAAGCATTAGCCTCTGAGAATCTCTGCAAATTTAGGGGATCAGCAAAGAGCAAGAGCAACTTCCTTCAGTGAGTCTGGGGAAAACTGTCAGCATTAGGCAAAAGGGATTTAGAGCATCGGATTTAGAGCTGCGACTGAAGTTCAAATCCTAGCTGTAGTATTGTCTGGCTACGTGACTTGGGAAGTGTGGCTTAATCTCCCTGGAGCCATGTTCTCACCTGGAAGATGGGAATACTGTCATACACCCTGTATCATCACAGGATGATTGGGATAAGGCATGTTAATGTATCTTGAAAAACAGCCAAGTGCTACTGAAGTAAGAGCTGCCGCCATTGCCACCTACATCACACTTTAGCTTGGCTGATAGCCATTTATTGCAAGTTTCATGGAGAGTTTTAAAACACATCAAAAAGTTTCTTCTCCATATCACTGAGCCTTGATTTCCTTGCTGTAAAATGAGGTGGAAATTATACTTACGTACCCTGCAGGCTCAGTAAGGAATGGGCGTGAGAATGCCAGGAGAGCACAGGGTGGTGGATTTACCCAGGGCCTTGGCACTACCCTGAGACCAGGCAGGGTAGCTGCCCAATTCATACTTCTGACTCTTTCACTTTCCTGGAAGCTGACAGTGTTTGGATCAATGATCTCGGTACTTCTTTGCTGTAGACATGGGAGGACATGGCACCCAGGGAAGCAGGGAGAACTGCTGAGCTCCTTTCCCTGAGATGTGGTACTGCTATGTCTCCCTATTCTGTCTTGACTCAAAGGCCCTGCGATTTCACTTCAAGAGAAAAGTTCGAGAGAGCTCAGTAAGAGCAGAGGGAGGAGGCTGGGCACAAAGGCAGATCAGGCATATTCAAGGGGGTTGGGACATTAGCTGTAGAAGACACAGTGCATAAGATTCTACAATGTAGTCTTTAAATATCTAAATGAATTTATATTTTCATAAACTTTTTGGTGGCAGCCAAATGTGGGAAATACAGTTTATATCACAAATTTATAAATTAAAATTACTTTTGAAATTGCTAATTTCAACCAGGGGTATAGTTCAGTGGCATGTCTCCTTCCTGGCAAGTGTGAGGTCCTGAGTTCGATTTCTAGTAACAAAAAAGAAAAACAGAAAAGAAAATCCCTATTACATGATATGAACTGTTAATGTAATTTATTGTATTCTATCCTTTTCTGCTCTATACTAGTTTAACCTTATTACATATAATGCTAGATATAAGTCTAAAATTGATTTTGTGATCCATTGATAAAATACATAAAAGACATACAGATTTAGAGAGATGAAATTAGGACTTTGAGTTGAAAATTAGAGCAGATTTTAGCTCAAAACAAGTAAGAAATTGCTAATAATTAGATAGTCACACTCATAGAATGGTCCTTTCAATGTAGTGGGACTCCTGTTGTTTGATATTTTCAAGATAGAACCTAACTTATATGCTATATCTCTGAAATAAGAGCCTTCAAGTTCAGATATCCCAGGAGCTCACAATGTACACTGAGCTGGAAGAAAATCTAGAATATAAAGGAGAGGTTTTGGTTTTGAAAAAAAAAAAAAAGGCAGGAAAGATAAGGCATAGTCTTTGGGAGATTGTCTTTCCTTCACTTCTGTCCAGTTAAAAAGAAAATATTCTGTGCTACATTTCATTCCCCATGGAGTGGCCCTGCTTCCTTCTTTTCTCTCCTTAGGAAAAAGTTTCTGTTACTGACTAACAGATTTTAAATCAGTCACTTTTAAGCCACTGGGATGTTTCCTTATCAAATGTTATGGTCATTCTCAACTTTCATCATAGCACAGGTAGCTGCCTCTTGCTTCCTTAGAAAGGAGTGTCTCTGAGTCACCGACGATGAACCTTGGTGGGAAGGCAGTTTGCGTAGGAATGACAGAAGGGTGATGATTGCGGAACTGCTGACCAGCAGATGATACCTCAGAGGTCATCTTGAGGGATACTCTTAGAATAAGAATCCCCTTGAGAATCTCATGAAAGTGAATGATTCCATCAGAAATATAAACATTTGCATATTTATACAAAACCATGCACTCAACTTCAGGAGCACAGGTCAGAGTCTGTGGCATAACGTTAAACTCAGAAATTAAATGTGATTCAAATGGACTTTTAAAAAATTTGCTTAAACAGGTAGGATTTTGGAGACAGTGGAAAGAAGTTACTGCTAACACACTCTTGGTATGCACTAAGTTACGTACTGAGTATTTTATCTACATTAGTTAGTAATAATCGTATGATGTAGAAACTACTATGAAGTATATATATGTGCATGTGTGTGCTTTGTACTACATGAATGTACAGCATATACATGAAAATAATATACATACACACACACAAAGGACGTGGGGCACATTCTTGCCCCACCCTTTTCCTCTTCCGTGTCCTTTTCCTCCCTCCCTCCCTCCTTCAGTCAATAGCTTCCATCCCTCTGCCCTCTCAGGCTCAAACTTTAAAACACAAAATATTGTTTAGTAGTCATTTTGTGGGAATCCACTCTCACTTGGTGACTTCTGTAAAAGAAAAGTCTGGCTCACTTCCTGGGAAAGGAGCACAGCCTTCTGCTTCTTCCTGATGAGTCTGGCTAGTGAAGAACATAAACACAAGTCAATTTTTAATAAGATCTTTTCCTATGTTACATTTTCAGTAAAGTACGTAAGACCCAGTTATTTCCCCTCAGGAGTTCATCTTGTAGTTGGGATATTAGACTAGAATCCAGTGGCAATCATATGTGGTGATTCACACCCTATTAACTGTTAACTCCCAGGATGGGGTACAGCCACTGGGTCTGTTGAGTGCTGTATACTAATGAGTACACATGCCACTCAGCCTGGGGATGAGGTTTTCTGCAACGAGGCCTAGTATAGGGTTTCAAGTCATTAGCATAGACTAGCCAAAGAAACAGTATGGAGAAATTCCCCCAGGGACATTTTGAAGAATGAGAAGCAATGACTGAAGTCAATATGCTGAGTGACACCATTGTTTATCCTGTGGGAAAGAAAGAGGCTTGATCGTGGGACTCTGAGGAGCAACTCGGGTGAAAGTAGGATGAGAACCGTGAAGAAATGTGGTCAAAGCCAAGGGAGGGGAATTTCAAGAAGCAGGGGATGACCGGCAACATCATGCCACGAGGCGAGACAGTGAAATGAAGCATGGTCTTGACTATAAGGAGTTCACTGGTGATGTCAGCAAGCCCACTTTCTGTGAAGTGGTGAGCTGGAAACCATTGCTGTGGTTGTGGAGTGAATGGCCGATGAGATCGTTAAGAACTGAAATGTACACCAGTGGCTCCCTAATGCTGAGCCCTGGAGACACCTACATCAGCATCACCCTTGGGACTCTAGCAAATATATATTCTCGGCCTTCAAACAGTTTTCTGAATAAATCTAAAGTGGGTTCCAAGAATTTATATTTCTAAAAATCCAAGTTTGTGAACTGTAAGAATGAAAGAGATTAGATGTCTTTTCCACCACTATATGTCCAAGAACCAGTACTTTTTCCCCACAGCAGCTTCTCAGTAACTCTGTAAGCTAGCAGTTCCCTAAACTGTGTTTTAAAAGCAGGATTAGTAGCAATGGCATCAACCATGAAAACCAATATAGATGCAGTAGACCTGTGTCCTCAAGTTCACTCTGTCAAAAGTTGGGAGATCAACATGATAAATAGGCTTTTAGTGCTCTTCCTTCAGGATGATTCCATCAGTGCCAATATACATGACAAAAGCCCCTAATTGGCATGGAGGTTTTTAGACCTTTCAATGATAACCAACAGCCAGCTGTGGCACATGTGGTGCAAGTTCTCCACCACTGTTACAGGAAAATCATAACTGATTAACTAGATATGCTCATTTTAACAGAAAAGGCTGTTTCTGAGACAGCCACATACCTTAATAGAAGGCACACTTAGTGTCTACTGGAGTTATTTATATCTTACATCCACCTTAGCTGTACAATGATTGAGTCTATGCATTCTTGACGAGTGAAAGCCTGGATACTGAATTCTAGAGAGATGAGGGAAGCAATAAATTCATTTGCCACCAGGCATCTTCTGAAGATTGAATAGGTAACAATCTTCCAACTATACTTGTTAATGTTTGCCCAACAAATACGTGTTAGTTTTTCATTACTGTAGCCAATACCTGAGACAATCAATTTACAAAGAGAAAAGGTTATTTTGCCTTATAATTTCAGGTGTTTTACTTAGTCCATGAGCAGTTGGCCACATTACTTTGATCCCATGACAAGGTAGTGCATCATGCAGGGAGCACATGATAGAATAAAAGTATTTGCCTCATGGACAAGATGCAGAAAGAAAAGAAGGTGGGCCCCCACAATGCATTTCAAAGGCACAACCCTAGCAACCTAAAGACCTTCCACAGGGCCTTACCTTCCAGTAGTGCCAAGCTGGAGGTCAAATTTTTAACACATGCAGCCTTGGGTATGACTTACAAATTATAGAAGAATACATATGATATTGTGATTAATAAAGTACAACCCCATCAGAAAGTGAGTGAATGTCTGAGAGCCTCTAGAGTTCATAATTTAGGTCAAATCATATGAAATTGCCATTTTTGTGAGTCATAAATAGGCAAGTCTAGGCAGTTTTATATAGTTTAATCTACTATTTTCTCAATCAAATAAATGATACAAAAATATGATCCCAATATTGTGGGAATTAGCAAAGATTTTGGAATTTTAAAATGGTAATATCATAACCAATGGCCCTCACAATTCTCATTTCCTGGGGTTATTATCTTTGTGTAACATTCTTCCCTTGGGCGTTGGGTAGACCCAGTGATATGTTTCTAATGAACAGAATACCACACAGGTGATATACATCACTTTTAATATTAGGTTAGAAAAAGAGTGTGGCTTCCATCTTGGATGTATTCTCTGTCTGTGTCTGTATCTCTCTTAGATTTCTTAGTTGGAAAAAAGCCAGCTGCCACATCTGAAAGACATACAGGCAGATTACAAAGTGAGCCCTACAGAGGGAATGGGGACACTCTATAGCCTGGTAAGAGACAAAGGCAGGCCCCAATTGTATGGGAAAGCCTGAAAAAGTCTCCAGCTCCAGCCAAGTCTTGCAATGACTCAAGGCCTAGCTGATGGACTGAATGAATTTTGCAAGAGATTCTGAGTCAAAATCTTTCAGCTAAGCTGCTTCATGTTACTGACTCTTAAACAGTGTGGTGATGTGATGGTTAAGCTTGATTGTGTCAACTTGATTGGCTTGGGAGTTTGGCTGAATCTAGGGGATTGGTGGTACACACTTCTATGTGTGTCTGGTTGGCTCGTGGTGGCATGAACTTTGTTCTATATCTGGTCTTTTATATCTTCCTGGCTGGTACTGTCTCACTGCTCTGATTTCCAGCTGCCATGAACTAAGTAGCATGGCTTCACCATATGCTTTTATCATGATGGTTTACCTCGGAGCCAGCTGACCATAGACTGAATTACCTTAAAACACGAGCAAAATTCAACCACTTGTTGCTTCAAGTTGTAGATGGCAGATATTATGTGCAGCACTGGGAAAGCTGATTAATCCAGACAGTATAAATGTTTCTTGTTGTAAGTTGATAAATTTGGGTTACTTTATTCCCTACCAATAGAAAACTGATAGATTTTCCTATTTACAAAACATTAGAAATCAGTAGTCAAGCAGTTTTTAGCTCCAAAATATTTTCACTTGTACCTTTTAAGTTTAATAGGGTAAATTTTATTTCCTCACTGAGGAGACCGAACAGTTTGATCAATGGATAAAATATATTTGGAGTCAGAAGGTGTGAATATGAATACTAACTGCCCCATATGCAGATTGCAAACCCCTTATGCAGATTACTACAATACTTACCCCGTCTTAATGTTTGTTATAAAGACAAGATTGTGAACACAGTTGATGGACCTGACATACTTAAAGTGCTAGTTTTCATTGACGATAGTGTTAGTCAGGTTTCAACAAGGATAATTTGACCAAGGCTACACAGCTATTTGGTTGCAGAACAAAAACTTATACAAAAGCTTCTCATGCTAAAACCAGGGCTTATGCAATTTTGGGCAAGTCATCATTATTGTATGAGCCTGTTTCCTCATAAGAAAAATGAATAGACTGGGCCAGATAACACAGATATTTTTAGCTCTAAATAAGCTTGGACCAGAATCTAAGTAAAAGATTCTTGTTTGGGTGACTAGGTTCCTGGAAAGATCGAGTAAGGTGTTGTCTGATAACCCTAAGGTTTCAGAACCCCATCATCCTTGGGCTGATGCTGTGGAGGCTTTGTGATTTTTCTCTATGTAAGTAGTGGCCTTGGTGCTACACAGAGGCTGTCGATACCACCACCTGGGAAAATAAGACCTGTCCTCTGCTCATGCTACCAGCCTCCACACAAGCCCCTGGAATGGTGTACTATCATTTATCAGTTCAAAATATATACCTGTTATGGTTTGTGTCTGCATGTCCCCCAAAATCCTCATGCAGTTATGGGGAAGGCTTTTAAAGTTTAGAATTGATCCATGATCCAATGCTGGGATTATGGGTGTGGGTGCTACACCCGCCCTGGGGTAGATAGTTTGCATACAATGTAAGGGAAGGATTTGAAGGATAGTTTTGCAGGTTACATCAGTCTGGGTTGGAAGCTGTTTTGTCTCAGAATCTGTAATACCTCGCTCCAAGCTCTTCTTAATTTCATGGTTTCTGTTGAGAAGTGTGCTGTGATTCTCATGGGCTTTCCTTTATAGGTGATCTGTTTCTTTTCTCTAGCAGCTTTTAATATTGTGTTCTTTTGCTGGATGTCTGTGATCTTGACTATCATATGTCTGTGTGTGTTTTTCTTTGGGTTACGGCTCGTTGGGGTTTTATATGCCTCGATTAACTGAACTTCAGTATCTTTTACCTTGTTTGGAAAATTTTCTGCTATTATTTCAGTAAATATTCTTTTTATATCATTTGTGTTGTCTCCTGCTGTTTCACTGACTCCTATTACTCAAATATTATTTCATTTTGCCTCATCTTGCAGCTGTTGGATTGATTTTTCTTGGGTCTTTGATGATTTTATGAGATCCTTCCTTTCCTGCTCATAAGCTGCCATGCTGTCTTTAAGGTCTGAAATTGTATCTTCGGTTTCATTTAAGCAGTTTTGCAAGCTTTCAATGGAAGTTTTCAATTCCTGGCAATCTCTTTGGACCTGTTTCATTCTTGGTAATTCATTCCTAAATTGCTCTTGTAACGTTTCCATTTGTTTCCTATTTTCTTCTAATCTTTTATCTATTTCTTCTCTATGTGTATGGAACATTTCTTCCATTATAGTTCTCAGTTCATTTTTTGTCTGAGAGATTATTGCAGGTATGTGGCTTATTTCTGCTTTAAGCTCTTCTATGGCCTGATGGAGTTGTTTCTTTATTTGGGATGCAATCATTTCAGAACTTGCAGGTATGTGGCTTCCTAGTTCCCCTGTATCCTCGCATCCAGGACTTGTTCTGGGTGGGGTTGAGTTCTGAGACTGCGTTTTGTTCTTCTTTCTTCCCATTTTTGGGTATCAGATTCAAAATATTGAGCAAAAAATTACCCAGGCAGTTCACCAGGCAAAGGTCTGTTGCAAAGGCTGCTCCAATGACTCCTTCTTTTCGGAGAATGTCCCTTAAACTTTCTGCTGAGATTTCTGCTCAATAGGCTGCTCATATGCTGTTTTGTGGATCGAGCTACTCCCTACCCAGAGACCTGGCTGGGGCACATGGTCCCCTGGCTTGCCGCCCTGGGGATCATGTAGGCAGAGGGTTGCTCAGGTGTTCCTCCCTTGGGTGGAGCTCCTCCCCCACTCAAAAATCCGGTCAGGGCGCCCAGCCAGCTTTTCCGTCCCGGGATCCGTGTAGTCAGTAGTGCTGCTAGGATGTCCCTCACTGGGCGGAGTTTCTCCCCGACTCAAAAATCCGGTCAAGGTGCCCAATCAACTCACCCGTCCCTGGGATCGTGCAGGCAGGAATGCCGCTCAGGTGTGTCTCCCTGGGTCGAGCTTCTTCCTGACTCATAAATCCGGCTGTGGTGTGCACTCGGCTCACCTGTTCCAGCATCCATGCTGGCAGGAGATCCCCAAAGTGCTAATATTTCATGCCTCAGCCACGATGCGCCACTCCCCAGTGCTTCTCCGCCTCCTTGGCGTTCTCGCAGGAGCCGCCGACCACAGCCGCCGCAGTGCCTGCTCTCTGGCCAAGGATGGCGCTGGCTGCGGGGGTGGGGATCTGAGCGGGACCCCGGTCCGCAGCCCGGATTAGCGCAGTCTGCCCGAGGAGCATGGTCTCCAAGTCTGCCCCACTCCGCAGCTGCCAAAAAGCCAATTTCTGGCCGCAGCCACCTGCGAGCCACTCGGGGTCGGGAGATGGGAGGGTCCGTCCCGCTGCGAGCGCCCTCGGGGGTACGCGGACTCGGCCAAGCCGCAACCCGTGCGCCGTGCTGAGCGCCCTGGGCACCCAGCTCTCAGGGCCCGCCCACTCCTCTCCAAGGCAAATCGAGCCAACCCATTAATGCTCAGGCAGTGCAGAGCAACACGTTCAGTTGGAATTTCACAGCCACGGACCTGGCACCCGCATGTGAGAGATCTGTCTCTGGGAGGATTTCCCTCTGCCGCTCAAGTGGTCGCCATCTTCCCGGAAGTCCGAAGGGAAGGAAAGAGGCTGCTTGCCGCCTGGCTCCTCCCTTTCTGCTCTCGTTTTTTTGCTGTCTTCCACCACCATGAACTGTTGCCCTGTGCCAGGTGCCACCCTGCCTTGGAGCCAGCCAAGTACAGACTGAAACCTCCATAAACTGTAAGCTAAATAAACCTTTCCTTCCTTCATTTTGTATGTCAGGTACTTTGTCTCAGCAACGAGAGAAAATTAACAAACACAATATCCTTTGGATTTGAGCTGGTGTCAGAATTCATAATGAATCCGGTTCCCAATCATGCAGGAAAGAAAATAAGACTTAGAGGGGAAAAAAGAGGGAAAACATTGTCTAGAGTTTCTATAAAAGATGACAAAGGTCACATTAGAAAGTCATCATTCAAGTTAGAGTATTAGTTTTGAATTGTACCAGCTTCCTGATAGCATTGTTTACTAGATTTTGTACACAGTTCTGCAGTCTACAAAATTTACATACATTTTCTCATTTGGAGCTAATTATTCTCATTTTTATTTAAAAAAAAATTAAAAAGCTGACAAAACAGCAATGAAGACAAAATCAAAATCACACAAAAACAACAAACATGATACATGACCACAAAACAAAATGATAGGAATTAACGGTTGCTACATTACGTACTGTTATCTTCAACAAACTTGCTCAGTCCACTAGACATAATAATATGATTGATCAAACAAGCAAAGACAGTAACAATAAAAAAAAACAACATTGTAAATGATGCAGAGATTCACCATACACCCTGATAGGAGTTCAACTATGGTTCTTATACTGCATATTGTTGTTTTCAGATAAGTCATTCTGATTACCAAATTCAAGGGTACAAAATTGGTCAAGAAAAAAGAAAATTTTAAGCATTGACTGTTCCTTTCAATAAACCACAGACATCAGCAATACATCTACCCTAGCTATCCTTATGTATACACATATATTTTGTTTTACATTAAAAAAAACCCAAAATAACAAAAAACAAATACATAAACAAAACAGTCTAGACAACAATAAAGGTGATACAGAATTTCAAAACACGGGGATAGGATAATAACAATGGTCCTCATTTTTAGCTAAGAAGCTACAGTTCAGGGAAGTCAGATCATGAGTGGCAGAACTCAGCCCTGAACTCTGATGATCATTTTCATAGTCGTGTTGTCTTTTCAGGGGCAAGTAGGGGATCCTGTTGTAGTAGATTTTCCTGTTTGGGGGAATAGTGATTTTATTATTGTGGCTGGGCTTGCCTCCAAGAGGACCGAACCCCTCACAAGCAGACGAAAGAGACGCATGTGATTGTGGTCACACATCATGAAAAAGAACACTTATAATTAGACATATCTGGGCAGTTAAATGCGCAGAGTGCTTGTGGCAAACAGAATGGAGTCTTGTCTGTGTACCACCAAGCATCACCAAGAATTATCCGGTATTCATGACGCTTGATCCTGCTGATATTTGTAGCACTGAGATTGGAGGACCAGGGGGGCTCTTTGTAGGAGGCAAGGTCTGTTCTGTCTCTGTTCATGTGGACATGGATTGTATCAGTTCTTGGTCATGGGTTGCGTCAGTGTAAAGTAGGCTGATGGAGGGGGGTCCACAGTGTCAGGATCACAGAGGTGTGGGAGGAGGTTCTGATAGGAAAGTGTTGGCTCAGAGCTGCACCACTGACAGAAGAAGCTGGCTGCGGGGAGGTGGGGTTTGAGGTTTTCAGGAAGGCAGATCCGATGCCAGTCCCAGCTCTTTCACTGACTCTGTGGCCTTGAGCAAGTCATTTCACTTCCTTTGCCTCTTGTTCCACAACTAAAAATCAGAAGCATTACTATTGCCCATCCTGTATACCAATTTGTTTGACCATCCTGTTGGATTGTGTGTGGGATAGGGTTTTGGAGAAGCATTTGGCAAATTACCACCCATGGCCTAAATCCAGCCTGCTGCCTGTTTTTTACAGCCTGTGAGCAAAGGATGGATTTTACGTTTCTTAAATGGCAAAAAACCCCAAAAAAACCCAAAGCATAGTCCTTGTGATACATAAAAATTATATAAAATAAAGTTATGAGTTTTTATATAATATGTAATTCTGTAACACATTAAGTTAAAAATTATAATTTTATATTATGATTATATCATACCACAAAATGTTATACTGCAACTAATATGATAAACATTTCCATTTTGATCTTATAATGTATAAAATATAGATTTATAAGTATAAAAATAAAAATTAAATTTCAGTGTCTGTAAAGGTACCTTCATTGGAAGCAGTCATGCTCACTTACTTGCTGTCATTCTCTGTGCTGCTTTCCTGCTGCAGTCAGAGCTGAGTAGTTGTGACGGAGACCGTGGGACCTATAAGGTTTAACTAATTACTATCTGGCCCTCCCAAGTTCAAAGCATCGGCACAAAACTATAGAGTGGTGAATGGATAGTGTTATTATTCTTTTTATTCAGATGACAAAGGGGAAATGTGAAATTAATACCACAAAGCTTAAAAAAGAAAAAACTACCAGAGTTTCTACTGGAATTCAAACTTCCACCTACACGTGGCATTCTCTTCCTTAGTTATAAACCTCTCCCCACATTTGTGGACTTTTGTAAAATGGTAGACAAATATGGGATCAAGTGGTATCAAGGACATTAGTAAATCAGTCCTAAAGCCAGAAGGAGGGAAATGGGTTATAAATGTAGAAATTAACACCAGGGAGCTGGACTCCCAGAGCAGAAATTCTACAACCAGGAAAATATACAAAAGAAGGTGTGATTGATAATAAATGTAAGGAAGATCTACCAGCCTCCCTACTGATTAAAGGGCACATTTTAAAAAATAAAGTACCATTTATACATTGTATATTAGCAAAAATGTTAATAACCATGGTATCCAGCACAGGGGATACTGCAATAAAACTGAAATATGTGTGTATTACTGCTCAGAGTAATGTAAATTGGTTAAAAATACCTCTATAAACTTAATTTGTCATTATATATTAAGAGAATTTAAATTATACCTATGCTTTGACTCACTGATTCCATGTCTAAAAAAAAAAATCTATACTCAGAAAACAACTCTAAGTTCAGAAAAAATAATATCCATCAAGATGTTTATTGCAGTATAGCTTCGGAAGTACTCTAAAATAACTGGCTAAGTAAATTGTGGTACATCAAACCAATGGAAAATTATGCAACTATTAAAGATTAGACAACAACCCAGGGAAAATAGTTTATATTGTGAAGCAATAAAACAAAACAAAAACAATGAAAACTGTAATTTTTCTATAGTTTTTTCTAGGCCAAATTTATATCTGTACTGGAACAACTAAAAATGAAAACAGGTTTCTCAGAGGGAAGTTATTTATCTATTTTTTTTTTTTACATTTAAGCTCTGGGAATTGAACCCAGGACCTTTGCACTGAACTACATCTCCTTTTTAAATTTTCTATTTTGAGACAGACTCACTAAGTTGCTAACTTAACCAGGAGTGCTCAAATCTTTGATTCTCCTGCCTCAACTTCCCAGAGTACTGAAATTACAGGCGTGTGTGACCATACCTAGCTCAGAGGATTTCTTAAAATGGTAATCCTCTAAGTCCATTGCTATATCATTTTCTGAATGTAAAAGAGGGAGGATCTGGTCTTCTAGAGATTAGGCTGCTGCTGACTGAGCGGCAGTGAGGTTTATACTCACACAAGGCCTTTTGCTTTCCTCTGCCTCTGGCCAGGATAGAGCCCAGTGACGGGATAGAATCCACAGATGGGGTTGAGGAGGCGTTTCTACCAGGATCGGACAAGTAAAGACCGAGGGCAGGACCCTATCGGCAGGTATTTGCCCGGTTGTCTCGGCTTGTCTAGAGGCTGAGTTGCCTTGCAAACAGACTGGTCTTGGAATCAAAGCCCTGCAATTCAAAACTTGACCCTGAACAGAGGGGGACCCACTGAAGTGCGGAGAAACATAGGCAGGAGGCATAATGCAACACCCAGCTACGGAGAGGGTCTCTGTGTCTTACCCGAGATGGACACCAGAAACTGAAGCAGCTGCATGCTGTGGAGTCCCAAACAGTATGGAATACAAGAAAATGCCCAGAAGCCAAGGGCCCCAGCGCAGACCATGTGTCTCTGCTGTTGGCTGGGCATCTCCCGTGGCCTAATTGATGAGGTTTCTGCTGATTGAAGTCTAATGTTTATTCAGCGCTCACATCTAGCTTCTCATTATTTATAGATTTTAATCACAGCATTGTGGAACACTGAAAGCCCTGTGAGGAGATTTTGCGTCTTTCTTGGGTAGTCTCCCCTAAGCTTTAGCTCCTGTGGCTTCCTATGCAAAGACTGCATTTTTCCTTCAGGAAAGCCCTGTCTGAAAATGGAGTAATACTGCAACCCCAGCATTCCCTGACTTCACGCCCTAGCTTTTCTCATCCTGGTTCTTCTTCCCTGTTGTGTGGGTCACCAGGACCATCCCGTCCCACCCCTCCTCCCCTGAAGCTGACTCCCCCATGAGATGGGGGTAGGATCTCTGCCCTCCTGGAGTCACCAGACGGGGGCCTGCCGAAAGCAGGAGAGAGGCACGTCCAAGCTGGGGTTGTGAGGGAGACCTGCTGGGGGGACCGGCGTGAATATGCACCAGAGACAGGAACACGAGGGGCTGGTGCAGGGAACAGCAAGTGGTTCCATCTGGAATTATTCCAAGGGCTTTATTTGTACTAATTCAATTTTCTGGAGATGTGGAGCATGGTATGAGAGATAGGATATATCTTGGATGAGGCCCTCAGAAGAAAAGTAGGTCTGTGAGAGAACGCTGCAGGGTTTATCTCTTCAAACTGACAAATGGTGCGCTGACCCCAGGAAGCCTTGAACTTACTTATAGAGTTATTAGAAAATATTAACAATCCTAGCAAAAGCAGCAGTAAATGGCTACATGCTGTTTAAACAAGCTTCCTGCATGTTTGTGACATAATCATCGGCAAAATGATGATCATACCTTGAGTTCCCTTATAAGATACTATAGTCCATTTTAGAGATCAGAAAACTGAGGCTGACAGATTACGATTTTCTCAAGGTCATGTAGCCAATAAGGGTTCTTGCAAGATTCAAATTCAGTCCCATCAAATGAATAGAAATACATGTGACAATTGTCATTTTAGTTCATGACCCAGCTAAATACCTGTGTGTTCAGCAAGGAATAGTATTTCAAGCTATTGACTACAGAGGCTTTGGGTAAAAGGTGATTATATTTCCTGGGACTATTGCGTGATTTCTACACACTGCAAGCTCTACGAAATATTCTGTTTATAAGGAAGGCTGTGGAATTCTCAAAGCTTGTGCTCCTTCAGCAGCATTTTGCTATCCTTGGATAGGTGTGAAATAGCAGGTTGGTAAGACTGGCTTGGGGTAAGGACTTACCAGGTTCTTTTGCTCTGTAACTGTGAGAAGTCAGACATGCTATGGAAGTGTTTTAAAAACTGGTGTGATGGGTAGCACTCAGGAAAACTGAGTGCCTGAATGCAGAGAAGAAGGCTATAGCTGCACATTCTGTGAAACTGGGACCTGGCATCATTGGGCCACCCCTTATGGAGTAGGACAAGAGGAGAGAGAGAAATGTTGGGTCCTAAAAGGGCCAGAATTATATAACTGCTCACCGCTGCCCACATGAAAGCAGAGACTTGCTAGGAGAATATCTTCAAGTTACTTCTGGACAGTTTTTTCTGGTTTATAGAGCCCCTTCCCAATCACTGTGTCCTGATCATCCTGCTCCAGCCCTGAGAAGCTGGGAAGATAATCTTCCTTTCACAGTTGGCTGTTGCGTCTCAGGGGTGTTTTGTGACTTTATTTGAGCCATACATGTTGGAAATGCTGCTGTTTGCATTCCGTTTCTCTAAAATCACCCTTCTTTTCCTAGCCCCTTTCCATCTGTTATGGTTGATACATTGTGTCAACTTGGCGAGTCTAGAGGTTTGGGTAAGTAACTCAGCAGTTGTAAATCTTAGGGTAAAAAGGACATGGCCTTACCCTTCTGGGATGTTGTTTATTGTGTTAATTTGGGAAGTTTAAAAGGTTAACTATGTGACTCAGAAGGGAGCTGGGGTGCTTACTTTGCATACATCCTGAGCCTGTGGAAGTGGAGGGCATGGAGGTTATGTGAGAGGTGCACGCCCCCTGGGTGGGGGCAGGCTGTTTACAATGTAGGGGAGAAAAGGAGGCTGCTTGCAGCCATTTGTCCCTTTTGCTCTGGTTGTTTTTGCTGTGCTCTGCTGCCATGAAGTTTGCCCTCTGCCATGTGCCACTCTGCCTCTGAAGCAGCCAAGTATGGACTGAGACCTCCACAAACTGTAAGCTAAATAAACCTTTCCTTTCTTCATTTTGGGTGTTGGGTATTTTGTCTCAGCAACAAGAAAAAAGTAACCAAGACACCTTCTTAACTGCAGAAACAGGGGGGCTAAAGGAGCTCTTTCTACAGCACTATGGAAGGAAGCAAATAAGAGAGCCTGGAGATGAAAGGAGAGGCCACCTGGAGAACAGAGACATTGTTACTTATTGATGAGAAAATCAGGAATTCAGCCCAAGTTTTGAAAAACAGAAGCCATTAGCAAAATATGGGTGAAGCCCAACTGTACTATTAAGATCATATAAAACAGAAGTCTTGGAGGTATTCTTAAATCAGGAAAGAAAACATAATGACTGGGTGCACTCTCATAATAATGAAGGCTATTTTTAAAGCACTACTGGAGACGAAGAAGTTGAATTAGAGGTCACACAAGTGAATGACTATCTTCAGAATGCAATGGGTGCACTCACTCCCATGCTTCTTTGAGTTCCATTCTACTCCATGTTGGACACTGAGGCCACTGACCATGCAGCCGGGCCTGGCAGTTTCCCACTTCTCAACCTGCACTGGTCCTTTGGCTGTACCTTGGTTGGATCTCATAAGCTGCAAGGAGTCGCTTCCATGAATCCTTTTACTGGAGATGCTAATTATTCTTTAAAAGTACTGTTATAGGAGATCACAAACCTTTCATAGAAGTAGCCCAGTAAAAGTTGCAATCATTTCCCTAACCTGGAAGGACATGTTTTGAAAGTAATTTTCTTTTAACACTCCATGAGAAGTTTAATAATTTGAATATCATTGTCTAGATTCATTTTTGGGTTCATGTCTATATTTATTTTTAAAGATATCTCTAAATAAATGTATTACAATTAGTGAATATAACAATTTATGGGACTCTAATTCATAAAAATATTTAGAAACTATAAATTTTTAAAAATATGTGACTTTTGCTGAAGAACCACAGTTATTCAGTGAAGGTTTTGTGGACTGTAGATTTTCCCAGATAAATGAATGATATTATCCTGGAAGTGTCCTGTCTGGGATTGAGATCACTACAAACTGTGGAACTCGGCAAAGCTGGGAAACGGTAGGGTCTGATTATAAGGAACAGGAGGCAAGGTAGAGAAGATCAAAGGACCACGGTGGAAGCACAGGTCTGAGAACTTGGGACCCGTCCTCAAAGCTGGGAGGGACTGGTGAGAGAAGGCAGAATAGGAAAAGGCAGGAAGATGCTGGTGTGCATTATAAACTGGGCAGGGCTCTGTGGACTCCTGGTCTTCTTCAGAGGATTATGGTCCTGCCCTCTCCTCCTCTGGGAATCTTGCACGGTGATGATCAGAGCTCAGAATCTGGTTACATGTGGCTGGGACCTGATAGCTATTTGCATGGAGGAAGCTTGGGAATGCAATTATATCATGTTTACGGGCTGAAAGAAATGGACTTTAAAAATAGTTCTAATTACAGGCAGACATTCAACATCTACTCTGTGTTAATCTCACTTGCTAACTTTTTTTTTTTTTTGGCACTGGGAATCAAACTCACGACCTTGCGCTTGCCAGGCAGGCACTGTGCTGCTGAGCTTGTTAACCTTTTAGTTTGCATTTTATGGAAGTCATAATAATCTTGAAAGTTCATTAATCCAGAGAAAGCAGTTTTGGGGCAAAATATTTAGCAGGTATAAGTCAGTGTTCTGTGATACAGAGAACATGGGACAGAGTCTGTGTTCCAATCTCAGACCACCAGTGGCCAGCTGTGGACAGGGGACAGATCACTCAATCCTGCGAGGCTCGTGTTCAACACCCATGACCTAGGGTTAGGGAGAATCAGAGAATTAAGAAAAATGACAGTCCATGAGCTGCCTGCAGAATGTCGACATATGTGAGATAGGGGTATTGGTAATAGATGACAGGCCTGGGTTCAAAATCCTGGCTCCATAACTAACCAAGTCTGCACCCCCAACAAGCAGCCTTTCTGAGCCTACTCCATTCAGTAGGTATAATAATTTAACATTTAGGGGCTGGGGATATAGCTCAGTGGAATAAGCGCTTGCCTAGCAAGCGCAGGGTCCTGAGTTTGATTCCCAGTACTGAAAAAAAAAAAAAAATTAACATTTAAATTTGAGGGTTCCTTTGAGGATTAAATGAATTAGTGCTCTCAGAAATATGCAATCATTAAGTGTGAGCTATGATTATATATACATTTTAAAAAGGATAGCTTACCCAAGGCCAGACTGAGCTCTGGAAGCTTCTAGAAATCTCTAAAACTAAGTAGATCACACCTACATTGTCTGAGAGAGCAAAGAGGGTTAGAGCTGTCCACAGAGTTGTATGAAGGGGAACATTAAATGAGGAGAGGAGGCCAGACGCCAAATGACTTTTAATCTAGTCCATATAAGCCTGTGACAGAAGGCTTGTCCTAGGCAAGGAGGAAAAATGTGTGCTCTGCATTTCAAGAGGACACAGTGAGGACCAATGGTGGGCGCTGCAGAGGACAGAGTCCCGCATGGTGGGAGGAAATTCTTCAGCAGGTTTTGCAGAGATGAAAGGGCTCCTGGGATGAGTCAAGCTAAGTGCAGAGATGAAGGGGTGCACACAGCATTGGCCTGTGTTTGAGGGCCCCTTCAGAGCACAAAGGTGGCCACAGGGTTAATCTTTGAAATGGCCCCCGAGATTTGAATCAGTTAACCCCCTCTTGTACACTTGCTCCTTATTCCTTTTCAAGGTAGATTCATAAATTCATAAACCTTTATCCTTTCTATGGCAGTAAATGATATTAGAAAGCTAATTAGCTACGGAGCCAATTTTCATGTCACAGTGAAATTATAGGTTTCATGGTATAGAACAAAATTATCCTTCTGTCCCTCTTCATCCTCTATTCCCACCCCATCCCATTCCCTTCTTCCATCACCTGCATATACTCCCCTCTTCTGTCTGGTCACAAAGGTCAGCAGAGAGGGGTGGCCTCTCAGGAGTCCCTTTCTCTTCTGTGTCAGGCATATTTGCATCTGCAAACAGCTTTAATTGAGTAGAGTTTTCATTGCTCTTTCTCCTTCTCCTGTTTTTAAATGCAAATGTTAATGTTTGGTTAGCATGAATTCAGAATTAAGCCTCTGCTACCTGTGGCTGCCTCCTTCCCTGGATTCTAAATAAGCGCAGGTGGAGTGGTGCGACCTGCTGAGAGCTTGTAAGTCCTGGAAGGCTGCAGTCCAGCTAATTGCTGATCATGCTGAGAGGGCTGGGCAGGGACTTGTCTCACTTACCAGCTCTCAGGGAATCTTGCTTCCTACCAGTGCCGAAGGAGAGAAAATTAGTGTGCTAGAAACAGACAAACAGGAGAGGGTAAATCTTCTCTTAGGAATGAGGTTCTGGATTTTCTTTTGGCATCAAATTTTTTTGCAATTGAGCCTATCAGAAATCATCAAGCTGGACTCTCAGAAGTTGGAATCTCTCAGATCAAGGTCTTGATGGTTTGTCATCTGACCTCAGCTTGAACATTCCTATGGGCACTGATGGTGGTGGTTCCTTCACAAGGTGGCCTCTTCCAGAGGGCCAGCTCTATTTGTTAGAGAGGGTTTATACAACCGTAGGCTGAGATTAACTTCCTGTTCTATCCAGTCATGGAATTCATTTCTCACATCAAACATGACTGGTCCTGTTTACAGATGGCAACCTTTGAGATATTTGGAGGCAACACGTAAGGAATCCAAGTGTCTTCTCTCCTACAAACTGGAGTCCCATTTCTTCACATCCATCTATCACCCCGCCCCTCCTCTCATTGTGGACTCAGGTCCTCTGTCAGCCATAGAGCAGAAACTTGTTGGGGACATGGTCCAGCCATGGGCTCACTAGCACAGGACCTATCCATCTCCCTCCCACTCATTAGACCTCTTCTTTCTTATCAAGGCTGCCCAAGACACCATAGACCTACAAAGTAGCTATCCATATAGTCCCTCCTTGCTAAACCTATTTCAGTCCCAAGTTCTTTCTTACAATGGCTTTTTTCTAGGTGTGTTAACAAGGTGTAACACAACTCTTAGCAAGGGAACACTGGGACCTTCATTTGGTGATAAGGAAAGTATGTTCTTCCAAAGTGTCAGGTTGAACTCTACTCTAATGAGGACATCTTATTGAAGAGGATACTTCAGAAATCAGGAATCTTTGAGCTGAGAGCCAGAAACTGGGTACCCTCCTTGTCTTGGGCCAGAACTACACAATTCAGATGGCAAGAAAAGTCACATCTAAAATCTCTAGATGCTCTTAAGAAGTTCATCTGAAATGGAACAATCAGAGAAGGAGGATCTGGAAGTGAGCTCTTGGATAGAAATGCATAAGGATGAGGTCATAATAACTTTATAGTAGAAAGTTGAGGGCTCCTAAAGTTTGGTGTGGAGTGCTGTGTGGCTGGGAAGAGATGAGGTGAAGCAGGTACATCAGGACAGCAAAGAAACTGTCATCTATAGCAGTACTTCCCATTTCCCTCTAGGTTCAGTGACTGTCCCCGCCTCAGTGATCATAACAGCTCACATCTGTGAGAAGTGGCATTCACAGGAAAGAAAGGAGGAGTAACCTGTCACTGTGACCTTTGCTTTCATTTCTCTTCCCAGGTCTCATCCAATTGTGCTATCTTCTCTTAGACTCTGGTCCTATTGCATTATATAATAGTCCAAGAAATCTCCTGGCCTTGGATCTAGCCTTTTTAGTACTAAGGATATACGAACTCCCCAAATTCTATAATCAAGAAATATGATTGACACCCACATACAAAGTCTATATATCAAATAGCATACATATATATATATATATATATATATATATATATATTTATATTATCAGGCTCTATTCAGAAACACACATACACACACACACACACACACACACACACACACACACTCATGCTCAAAGATGGCAGAAGTGTTCTGATACTTCCCAAGGGGTCTTAACCATAGATTTAAAAAGTGTAGGGTGCTGGTGTGTTGGCAGCATTGTGAACAAAGAAAGACAAACACTGGATCTTTACATTACATGGAATGCCTGGTACAATTTGTGCCAATTTCATCTGTATATGGTCTTTCATTGTCACCAGCTAGATGCTCCTACTGCTAATGTGATCCTTTAGGGCACAATGACTCTATAGAAATAAAGTGTCTGGTTTTATCACTATTTCTGGATCCTTACTATAGACAGCAGCCATGTTCCTGTTCTTGACCCTATTGTTCTTGAATGACTCCACCTGCAGTTACAAAATTTGAACTTCTTTAGATTGCTGACTGCTGTAGGTAAAAACATCTTTCTTGTACTAAGGTGACTTTTGTGAATAGTAACATTGTGGATGGGTCAGACATGCATGGAAAGGAAATAAAAACAGTGATGCCTATCAGTGGAGAAAGAGAAAGGTAGTTATTATAAGGGCACAAATTTCCTTTTTGTGTTTTAATCCATCTCCAAGCTCTTTTTTGGAGGGGTTGGCAATCTGAAATACGACAACTATTTTCTAGCTAAAAAATAGTGTTTTTGAAAGACACGAAATGACTTATTGAATTAGGAATATACAGAGATTAGGCTTCAACTCAGGACTCCTTGTCACAATTTCTACACTTTTTTCTGTTTCTCCTTGGGCTGGAGGCCTAAAGGGAAACTGGGTTCTAAAAGATCAGTGAGTGGTCAGTGGAAACTCTAGGTTACCTGACAAAGGAATCTTGGCTCCAATCCCAAAGTTAAACTACATTTGACAGTTGGATCTTGAATGATCCTACTGATTCATCCAGAACTTACGGAGTTCTGAGCACATGGGGATGACTCAGACATGGGTCCTGCCTTAAGGGAAGACACAATGTTGGGAAACATAGCAGACCCACATGAAAAATTATATCACAGTTTAAGGTTGGTTTTGTGTTGCTGTAACAAAATGACACAGACTAGATAATTGATAATGAATAGAACTTTACTTACCAGTGGTTCTAAAGCCTGTAAATGTCAAAATCAAGGGGTTGTGTTGGTGAGAACCCTCATTCTGCATCATAACATGAAAGAAGGTATCATATAGGTGAGAGGGACAGGAAGAGCCAAACTTATCCTATGATCATGATAACTAAACTACTCCCTCAATAATCACACTAATCCATCCCTGTAAAACTCCTGTCTCTCTAACTATTGCGTAGAAGATTAAGCTCTCAATATATGAAGTTTTGGAAACATATTCCAGCCATAGCAGGTTGTGCATTTAGAGTGCACAAGAAGCAGTACATACACATGGGCCATGACCTAGGAGTTCTAAGGCAGGTGACACTAGAGAAAGCCAGGAGGATCAGAAGGCTTTCTGGAGGGGTAGAATCATTAAAGATGGAGCCTGGAAGGGGGTCAAGGGCAGGAGAAGTTATGAGTGCAAGTGCTGAGCTAGACACATTCACAGTATGTTCAGCCTATGCTGAGGAATCAAATCTACACAGAACGTGGATATACAGTGGGCACAACCAAAGAGGAAAGATAAACTCTGATTCTCCTTGAATTTGTCTGATTTCGGTCTTGAAGAATGACTTGCTCCTCTGTGAATGACTGAATAATCAAGGAGCAAGGAGTTGAGTGGAAGATGAATAAAATCAAACTTAGAAAAAATGGCCTCCATAATCATTTCGTGTTAAAGAAGTACATTTGGCAATCTTGCCTTTTTAATGAGCTCTTCTGGAGACCTCTTCCTACAAATCTGCAGACAAATGGTCTTATTTCAGGATACTATGATGTCAGGCATCTGAAATGGACCACTAGCACTGAGCTCATCCTTTATTTCCAGCGTGCTGAACAAAGCACCAAACTGAGCCATGCCCACAGTGGATTGCTTCTGGACTGGCAGTCCATCATAACTGAAAATGAGAATGATTAAAATTAGAAAGTACCAATCAAAGTCATCCTCTAAAGAGTAAAGCCAAGCATGCTGCATCCAGAGCTGCAACTAATCAGTTTAACAAATGAATTTAGTGAAGCTGTAGAATACAGACAGCATACAAAAATCAGTTGTATTTAACATACTTGAATAATAACTATTTTAAAAGAAAGTTAAGAAAATAATTCCATTCATAGTAGCATCAGAAAGGGAAAAAACTATTTAGGAATAAACTATGAAGGTGAAAGATTTATACACTGAAAAGTATTTAACATTGACTAAAGAAATTAAAGAAGATACAAATAAATGGAAAATCACCTCATAGTCATGGATTGGAAGACTTTAATGCTGTTGTAATATACACGCTACTAAAAGTAACCTACAGATTCAGCGAAATCCCTACCAAAGCTCCAAATGCACTTTTTAAACATACAAACAGAGGAGACAATTCTAAAATACAGATAGAACCACAAAGCACAGACAGCCAAAGCATTCTAGAGAAAAATGGACAAAGCTAGAGGTATCACGCTTCCCGATTGTCAAACATATTACAGTACAAAGCCACAGTAATTAAAACAGATACTGGCACAAAGGCAGACACATAGAACAACGAACAAAATAGAGAGCCTGGAAATAAGTATCTGACTTTGACAAAGATCAACACAACAAAGAAGAGTGTTGGGAAAGTGTTTACAAACATCAGAAGAATGAAACTAGACCCTTAGCACAAAACTCAGCCCTTAGCACAAAAAGGGATTAAACATAAGACCTGAATCTCTAAAAGCCCTAGAAAAAAAAAAAACTTAGGGTAAAAACTTTATGACATCCTTGGTTGAGACAAGGATTTCTTGGGCCAAAAGCACAAGGAACCAAAAAAAAAAAAAAAAAAAAAAAAAAAAAAAAAAAAAAAAAAAAAAAAAATTAGGCAAGTGAGGTTGCATCGAGTGAAAAACTTCTACACAGCAAACAATCAACAGATTGAAAAAGCAATTTACAGAATGACAGAAAATATTTGCAAACCACAAAATTCCTACAACTCAATAGGAAAAGCCATATAACCTGATTTTAAAATGGGGAAGGAACTTGAACAGACGTTTCTCCAAAGAAAACATACAAATAGCCAATAGGTGTATGAAAATATGCTCATTGTCACCAATCATTAGAGAAATGCAAATCAAATACAATGAGACAGCCCACAACTGTTAAAATAGTTATTGTTAAAAAAAAAAAAAAACAATGCTGGCAAGAACATAGAGAAATTGGAACTCTTATTGTTGGTGGGAATATAAAATGGTGCAGCTGCTATGGAAAACACTATAGAAGTTCTTTTAAAAATTAAAAATAGAATTACCATATGATTCAACAATCCTACTTCTGGGTATATATCCAAAAGCTTTGAAATCAGGATCTCAAAGAGATACCAGCACTTCCAAGTTCATTGCAGCATGATTCAGAATGCCTAAAATATGGGAACAACATAAATACCCATTGACAGATGAAAGGATAAAGAAAATGTCACACATAGATGCACACACACACACCCACACCCCACAGTGAAATATTATTCTTTTTTTTTTATTTTAAAGACAAAAGAATGGAGACATATGAACCAGAACAAGCCATAAACAATATCAAAAATACAAAATTATACAGAACATAGCAGGGAATTAGCACTGGATGCTGTATTACATAATGATACCTTCACATTAGTTAACACATAAACATTAAAGGAAATACCAAATTATAGAGAAGATAGTAGGGAATCTGCACTGCATGCTTCATAACATAAAGTCATCTTCACTTCTGTTAATGCAAAAACGATTGAGAAAATACAAATTATAGAGAATATAGAAGGGAATTAGTTCTGGATGCTGTCCTACATAATGTTACCTTCACATGTTACTCAGTTACACAGATGATGGCCCATTTGATCATTCAATTTTCTCCTCCCTCATCTCCGTTGCCCTAACGCTCAATCAGTCCTCTCCCCTGTGATAATAACTGTATTCCTGGGTTTATCTATATCCCTGGACTCTCACATTGGGAAGAGATATAGCTGCCTCAGACTATACTATAGCATACATGGGTGTATACAAACTGCCATGGTCGGAGGTGGAAAAGCACCTATGCTCATGGCAGACCGCCTGGCTCTGCTCCATTGCCTTGCTATGGGGGGGGGGGTCCAGTCCGTGGGGCGCCCTCAGTGGGGCCTGAAGCAGAGCAGCCGCGGGGCCCACAGCAGAGCAGCCGTGGGGCACGCACCCCTGTGAGGGTGCCCTCGGTGACCCGTTCGGCTCTGTCCCGTTGCCTCCATGCTGGATGCCCTTTCTTCTCTTCCTCCCTCCTCCTGATCTCCAGTATTACCATTCCCCACCCCTTGCAGCTGGGCACTGGACAAACTTACGATGCTTGGTATAAGGGCTTGAAATCTCCCCAGCCTGTTCTCACTGTGTTAGTTCAGGGTACGAACTGAGTTTAAAGATTAGTTCTAGAATAGAGTTGGAGGATTTTCTCAGGTCTGCTGTATAGAGTATGTTGTTGTTTTTCAGACTCCTGGTCTGCTGCTTTTCCTCTAATTTGTTGCTATGGGTTCATGCAAGGTTCTTATGTGCAAGCTGTAAGGAGACCCTCTTGGTGCTCACATTAATAGTTTGGTGTGAGTCCTGAAGACTGTGGATTCATCCCATTGTTGCCAGGAACAGGCGGTGTTTGCTCAAGCCGCAGAGACTCAAGGTGCTCCCAGAGAGAGTTCAGGGTGGGAGCTGAGTCCCAGCAACCCAGCTCGTGCTTCCTACCTGATGTTGGAGTGAGAAGGGTGTGGAGCCACTCGATTCAGCTCCATCTGCATCTCCCTCCCATTGCGGTGCTGGAGCCCCCATCCACTCCTTGGCCAGATCCCTGGGAGCCACTGCGGCTCACTGCTGAGGTTCCCTGCTGCTGTCCACCGGCAGCAGCTCACCCAGCGGAGAGGCAGGGGTCCACCACCTCGAGGCAGTTGCAGAGCTGGGCGTGGTGGGCTGTGTACTAGTTGCATTGATTCTCTCCAGGCACTGATTAGGAAGGCTGCCGCAGGGTGGGGACTCGCCCCAGTGGCTGTCGCAACCTCTCATTCCCACACTGGGTTCGACAACTGCTCCTGACCGCCACTGCCTCCTTTCCTGGCTGCGCCCTCCTCTCTCCAGCCCCGGACCAGCTCTCGGAACTCCACTCTACCCTGGCTGAGTCGGGAGGCTTCCGTGAGTGTGGGCCTCTGAAGCTGAAGCTGCGAATGCTGGAACGAGGGCACGGGCCATGGGTGTGCTTGGAGCCGTGACTTCCTCCTTCTCCTCTCCCTCCAACTGCGCCATGGCAGATCTCCGATCCTTTCCTCTAGCAGAGGTTTTGCTTAGTCTTTCCAAGGGCTTCAATTCCCATTTCAGATCCTTCCTGAGTTCAGGATACCCACCTCTTTCCCTTCTGTCCTTCACATGTTGCTATATTTCTATATTCCTTTGTCTGAGTGTCATTCCTCTGTGAGGTTCTCTCTCCACTGTCTACCCAGTTGCCATCTTGAAGTCCTCTCGTAAAATTTATTTAGTTATTTGTTGCTTTCTAATGAATTGACCGTTACATTTCTAAAGTTCTGTAATGGTCAACAGACCATAGAAAGATACCACTTTAGGCTCCTGCTTGAAACCAACAGCTACAGAAAACTGCTGGCCTTGATTCAGGGCCATTATTATTAAGTCTTTAAAAAAGAAAGAAATACTAGCATATGCTATAACATAGATGAACCTCAATGACAGTAAATAAGTCACACAACCACTATAGGATTCCTTACATGAGGTATGAGACAGAGAGTAGCATGATGATTGCCAGGAGCTAAAGGGACAGGATAGTGGGGAATTGCTGTTCAATGGGTGTAAAGTTGCAGTTTTACAAAATGAATACATTATAGAGATCTGCTATACAATTTTGTGTATATAATTAGCAATACTGCATGTTGCACATAAAATGTTATTGAGGACAGAAACTGTTGTGTTTTTACTATAGTAATAAGAACAACAGTGACCATATCTGTAGAGGGCCCCTCCTCTCTCTGGAACTCAGTTGTCTCAGCTATGAAATGACCAGTCTAGACTTGGTGACTTCTAACTCTAGATGTTAGTTTTAAAAGCCATCTATACCATGTAGGCCACCTGATGCTTTAAAACACCCAAGGTTCAAAAACAACATAATTGTCAATGCTTATGTAAAATTTTTAAAGATTTTACTATAAATTTAAAGGAGTAAAATTTTCTGTCTTTGTAATATTTTACTCAAAATAGTACTGCTAGGACAGAAAGAAACGACACAAAATCTCACTGCCTAACAAGATCCTCAATCTATGCTTCAACAGGCTATTTTATTTATGATTCTTTTAATGTTGGTTTCAGTTGCTTTTTTGTTCTACTCGATAGCTAAATTCATACTGTGTGTACAATTTAAGCCCCAAGTTTAGATTTTTTCATTAATGCAACCAACACTAATTAATACCCTGTTCTACATGAGGCACCGCACTACACATTAAAAAAACAGAGATAAGCAAAACGTAGTCTCAGCTCAAAAGAATCTCATAATCTGGACAGAAAAATAGGTAACTAATCAATTAATTAATATCTAGAGTAAAATGTGTTTTATGAGAGGAGGCATGTGGTTCTATGTGGGCAAAGTCTTCTTGGTAGTTGCAAAGCCTTAAAATAAAACAATCACATGGCTGCTTACCAAAGCACAACATGTAATGCCCACTTGTGTGTGTGTGTGTGTGTGTGTATGTGTGTATGTGTGCTTTTTGAGACAAGAGCTCTCTATGGAGTCCAGGCTGGCCTTGAACTTACTATGTAGCCCAGGCTAGCCTTCACCTCATGGATCCTCCTGCCTCAGCCTCACAAGTGTTGGGATTATAAGTATGCCTCATTTGTAACGACCACTCTTGAAGCCAGTGTGGGCCATGTAACTTAACTATGGTTGGGTGTATTGTTTTTACCTTTTCTAGATACTTTCTTTGTCCCTTTAGCCCTCTACTGTTTACTAAAAAGAAAAGTGCAAAAACAAAAAAACAAAAAGCAACAAAAGGAAAATAAAAGTAACAGAAAATAGGAGTAGGCAGAGAGTTCATGAACAAAAATGAAACTGCAAGGGAAACACCTCAAAGAATCAATAACTGGGACGTCATCTTACTGAAAAGTTTTTGCACATCTAAAGAAATCACCAGCAGAGTAAAAAGAAAACCTACAGATTGGGAAAAAATCCTAACTGGCTGTTCCTCGGACAAAGGCCTTCTATCTAGAACATACAAAGAATTAAAAAACATGAACCTGTCCAAATTCAAAGACCCAATCCAGAAATGGGCATCTGCGATGAATACACACTTCTCAGATAAAGAAATACAAAGGGCAAATAAATATATGAGAAAATGTTCTACATCTTTAGTCATTCAAGAAATGTAAATGAAAACAACATTGAGATTTCATCTCACCCCAGTAAGATTGGCCAGCATCAAGAAATCATCCAATAACAAATGCTGGTGAGGCTGTGGAGAAATAGGAACTCTTCTGCACTGGTGGTGGGAATGAAGACTGGTGAAACCACTGTGGAGAGCAGTTTGGAGATTCCTCAGCAAAGTAGGTCTGGAGGTCCCACTCAACCCAGCTATCGCCCTTCTGGGTATTTTCCCAGAAGATCTGAAAACAACATATCACTGTGACATATGTGCACCCATGTTTATAGCAGCACAATTTTTAATAGCTAAATCATGGAAACAACCCAAATGTCCATCCACAGAGGACTGGATTAAAAAACTGTGGCATTTTTATACAATGGAATATTATTAAGCTGTAAAGAAAGACAATCTAGGGGCTTTTATAGGCAAATGGTCACAATTAGAGACCGTACTCATAAGTGAGGTAAACCAGATGTGCATGTGCAAACAGCGTATAGTATCATTAGTGTAGGAACCTGGAGGTGAGAATATAGATCGGGAGGTATGAAGGGAGACTGCTCAAGCATAGAGAGCAATCGGGATGAAGGAAAGGAGAGGAAGAAGAGGAGGATAGCTGAGTAGGTATGTACGTATGTGCAGGATGGCTGACATGGTTGCACTGTTGTCTCATGTCATATTGATGTGGGAAACAATCGGTGATTAGTCGTTTGATCAACCTTGTACGTCTATTTGTGTTGTTTGTCCTGAGTATACACTTTGAAGCTACCAACGTGTAATACAACAACCATTGTCGATCCCCTGCCACCTGTAGTTCGATTTGTACTGTTCTTGTGCCGCTGTGTGTGTTTGTTAGTGTTTTTGTTCTTTTACTTTTAAAATTAAAAAAAGGAAAAAAAAACAAATGAATAATAAATTTCATTATAATGAACTTTTTATTATAGAATTTTGGGACTAAATTGAAAAAAAAAGCAACAAAAGGAAAATAAAAGTGAAGGTGGGCTGGTGAACATTGCTTTAGACCACCTCACATGGAAGATGCATTTTGAGGAAAATAGAGCAACAGGGGAGAAGTAATTAGGATTCCTATATCAGACCCGACCTGCTTACAGTTGGGTTTCTATGTAAGATAGAAAAAGTGTCTGTCGTGCTTAACAACCGTGCTTACACCTGTGTCTTTTTTATACCACTTGGAAGCTCAGTCTTACCTAATACAAATGGCAGGAAGAGGCCTCCAGAAGTAGGCAGAGTGGAGACAGAACTCACAGGATTTTCTTTGACCCTTATCCTTGATGCCACTAAAGAATTTTAGGCAAGAAGACGGTCTAGTTTGTGTTCTGGGAAAATAATTTTGGTGCCTGAAAAATAGATTGGAGCAGACAAAAATGAAAGTGAAGATAGCTGATAGAAGGCTACTGCTATTATGTAGATGAGTTAAGTTCATAAACAAGATATTATAAAGCTATTGGAGGTATTAAACATTGGGTTTAGGACCAATGGATATGGCAGTGGGAAAAAGGAAGAAGTCAAACATGCATGGTTCTTGCTTGCATTTGCTCATAGGGGGCATGAAAAGAAGATCATGATAAGGCTTGGTCATCATGGTCAAGACTAGGAGTTGATGTTGGAGACAGTAAGTTTTTAGCTTTTGGTATGTTAAGTTTAAGTATGTGTGGGACATTCAGATGGGGGCATTCAGTCTTCTATTGGCTTTAGCAATCCAGAATTCACTAAGATGCGTGAGGTAGAGTTACGAATTTGAGAATTATCATCATTGGTATGGCAACCAAAGTCATGGAACCAAATGAAACCATCAAAAAAATAGCCAGAAAACAAGGGGATCCTGGGTAAAGTCAATATCCGACATATGTAGGGAGCTGTGAGGAGGAAACTACACAAGACAGAGCCAGGAAAGTGTGTGTCACCAGCACCCAGGGAAGGAGGCAGGGTAGTAAAGGACCATGACCAGCCATGTGCAACGCTGCAGAGAAGCCAATTAAGCTGGGCACACTAAGCATAATGCCTGTGAGCTCAGCATTTATTCAATACATGCTGGACTGAATTGCTAATTGGTAAATCACTAAATTGATGCTGTTGTTTTTAATTTAATTATTTGTTCTGTTTTGGTTTTCATCAGAAACAGCACATCTAAATTGTGTTTGCTGAGACAGACAAAGTGGGAAACCCTGTTTATGTTAACTCTTGTTTGGTGGATTAAATAATGGACTTAATAGGGGGAAAAAATCTCTAAAATTCTTTAGTTTGACTTGCAATAAATGTACCTTTTATTCACTAAAGAAAACTTGACAGACAAAAATATAAAAAATAACAGAAAGATAAGAGCAGACAAGGCAGATAGATGGAGAGCGGTGCCTGTTTTCCGTAACCATGATCATGCTCCACACAACTGCCTTCAAGAATGGAACTTGGAGGCGGGGTAAGTCCAGGTGTGGATGTCAGTGGGACATGGCTCCTCCCTTTTATGGAGCAGGAATGCTTCTGAGAACCGGAAAAGAGCTGTATTTCTCTCCAGAAAAACAACTACAGCATTTATACATGCAATTTTACATTCAATTTCTGTGGGACTCTGTGAAGTCTGAGTTCCCCAAGTTCAGTTTCCACTCATAGCTGCTTCCAACTTCTCCTTTACTCTTCAAGGTACCTAAATGCCATCAGCTTCCCTCCAGGACCTCTAGTTGCCTGGATCTTTTTTTCCTTTTGTATCTAAGAGACTCTGGATTCACTCAGGGGCCCTGGCTTTCACTTAAGGTAAGCTAACACTGCCCTCACCAATAGAATTCTATTTCAGGTCAAAGTGACAACTCAAAGGAGGTGACTTTGGTAGTTGACAATGACTGTGAGCAGCTTCTTAGAAGAAAAGAGTATTAGGTTTGAAGAAACAAAATTTGTGTTTAAGTTTTCTCTCAGCTTCCTTTTTATAGCATGACCCTGAGTAAGTCACTCTACCACTCTAAGCCTCTATTTCTTTTCAAATAGGAATAATAATTCTTGTTCTCCTTAGAGGATAAATCCAGTGAGTTAACAGATGTAAAAATGCTTCATAAAGTGAAAAATATGACATAAATTAGGGGTTATAAAAGATAAAGTAACTAATACTGAGAATTTATTACATACCACACCTTGCATTATATACATTATCTTTATCTAATTTCATCCCCACAACTCTGTTTTACCTATCAAAAAAGTGAGGTTGAGAGTGATTAAGTAACTTTCCCAGGGCTATTGAGCTGGTAAGTGGTAGCACTGGGACTCACAAAGGACAAATCTATGGCCTATGTATGGTTGGCTTTCCCACTGCTGGGCCAAAATTCCTGCCATGCACAGTTTAAAAAAGTAAATGGTTCATTTGGCTCATGGTACCAGAGGTTAGAGTCCATGGTTACCTTGCTCCAAAGAAGAAACTTCACAGCAGAAGGACGTGGTAGAGTAAATCTGCCCATTTCATGCAGCCAGAAAGAAGAGCCAAGGGAAGGAGCTGGTACAAGATGTGCTTTAATGACCCATCCCCACTTGTCTACAAATGGAGGGAAAGATTCAGGCAAGTGGAGGTCCTGGAATGTAATACAGGTACATTTAAGGGTGAGGGAAAAGATGGGAGAGGCTTTGAGTAGACCACACTCCTGAACAACACACTCAAATGTGAACATTGGAGGATTAATCCACTAATAAGCATAACACCCTCATGATCCAATTACCTCTCCAGGAGCCGCTTAATCCAGTCAAGTTAATAATTAAGATTAACTGGCACAGGCTGCACTGGGGCAGTTGGGTTTTATAAGACAGAGAGAAAGCTCATTCCTTGTTGAGTGCCTGTTAGCTTAGGAGGTACTTTAGGATGTCGGCTCAGAAGAATTCTGAGAAGTGGGTTTCATGTGTTATACCTGAAGAAAGCATGGAGTGTTGGCTGGCACTTCCATAAACTTTGACTCTTAGAATTAAGTTATTGTTCCAGTTCCCATTCCACAGTGAGAAAGCCAATGCTCAAAGAAGTTGCATGACCTGTCCAAAGGTCTATATTCAGTAAACAGCATAGCGGGGCCTGATAGTTAGATGTCTGGGACTTGAAGTTCATGCATTTTTCATGGGCAAAAAGGGGACCAAAAAACATCTTCTGCAAGAAGAATGCTGGCATACTTTTACTTTTGTTGTTCCAGATCTTCCACCTTTCTGCTATACCCTTATGGCCTTGAAATTCTAAGGTTTGTGGCCTATAAGATCTCCAGCCTTTAGCATTTCCTGGTAACCCTCTGGATTCACTGTGCTGAATTGTCAAATTTGACAATTGGTACCATCCCAATTAGACATTTATTGGCCAGATTCCTTGTCTGTCAGCATGCCAGCTGATAGGCTCACAGGCGCAAGCCTCCAACCCTAGGGACTGTCTGGTTCGAGCAGTGAGCCATCCTGTTAGTAGCTGGCTGGACCCACAGCCAAGCCCGGAAGGCTGAAGGGGAGGGCTGAGGGGATCACCAGATGACAGAAAGGAGACAGTGAGTCTGCACAGGGCAAAGAGAAGCTTTTTCTCCAGCTCTGGTTTTATTTATACATCATTTAGAACCCAACAACTTCCCAAAATAATTTGACATGGCTAATGACTTAGGTTTGTCTAGTATTTCAGTTTGTAGAACACAGGGATTTGTGAAGTGATTGGAATCTGGAAGTGTCTGGGGATAGATGGCATAAATTCCATTTTACAGGTGAAGAACATTGAAGTCAAGGCAGCAAAAATAACTCACCCAGGGTTATATAGTACATGGCCAGTAGGGTTACCACTCCAGCCTGGGCTTCTCGACAATGAAGTTGATGTATTCCCACCACATTGTGCTGCTTTCCAATGAAGTAGGCACTGGAGGCAGGGGAAGAGAAAGAGGCAGTAACATCAAAGAGGGTGGAGGGCTGAGCCACACCTGGAGTCAGCATGGAGGTGGGACAGTTGAGCTGAAAAGTGTCGTTCCTGCTACTGTGATTCCTCCTTGAAGAATCACAGTGCTTGAGACACTGGCCAGCTCTTAGATTTCCTGTGCCCTATTCTGTGGACCTCTGAAGGGCACTGAGGGGTTTCTTCATTAAATAAGTACCTTCTAACAAGCAGATAGCTTGTTAGCTGGCCAAGAGAATTGGGCCAATCTAGGGGACAGCTTCCCCAGTGTCTTATTGGAGTCAGGGATCCTCAGGGGCCATCCAGGAATCCGTGGAGGCTGTTGTTTCTTTGTTCCTTTCTTTATGTCAGCATGAACTCTGAGTTGCTTTGCCCTCCGATTCTGCCTGCCCTTGTTTCCAACAGTGCCATTTTACAATCTTGCCCAAGCTGCAGTTGAAAAGGAAGCCTTAGAAATCACTAGTTTAAATCCTTTCCTTTGACAGACAGGGAAACTGAGGATTAGAGAGACAGCGGCACATGCTTCCTATGCCATTCTTCTTGTGAGATGTCGTGTGTGTGAGTGTTGTTGCCAAGGCCTCTGATCCAAGTTCCCAAGCACTTGGCCTTGGCCCTGCCATTAGTCGCACCCTCACCAGAACTTTAATGGACTGACTGTATCCCCAGCTCCAGCCAGAGCCTTGACTCAAGTGTGATAGCAAGGCTGGCAGCTCTCCTTGAAATCCCAGCCCACTGCAGTTTCATCAGAGCAAGGGTCCATCCCAATCCTTGCCAAAATCCCAGGCTTAAACAGCTAGAAGTCTTTGACCTATCCCATCACCGGAGCCAGGCAATGAAATCAGCTTGGATGAATCCAGAGTTCAGGGATGAAAAAATGTTTCCTCCAATCTCTTAAGATCCTTCAGTATTTGAGCAGGGCACATGGTTTCACTGTAAGCAGCAGTCTAAGATTCTCACAGCATCATGTCACAGGTCTCTCCTACAAGTCTGTGTGGTCTGCAGAGATTTCTCCCTTTACTTTTGGATTAGCCTTGGCTGAAGTCACATTTACTGTGGTCCTCTTATCTTACACACTAGGTACTCCAGGGAAGAATTAGGAATCATACACTGCACAAAGGCATTGTAAGCTTTTTAAAAACATGGGTATCTAAAACCCAGGAGAAAAGGAGATATGGTAATATATCTTGCAAAACATGCTATAGAATGGAACACTTCTGGCTCTTAATATGGGAAATTACTCCCAAATACTAACCAACTATTGGAAAAGGAAAAACTGATGTATTGTTAGGATTTCTTTTTTGGATAAATGCTCTCCTTTTCAAACACGCAATTAGTGATATATTTTGCCTAATTAGGAAAAAATAGGCAATTAAAATCAGTTAAAGTCTATAAATATTTATTGAGTGTCAGTGTTAGTGCCCAACACTGTACTGGGTTTGAGAAACTCAGGGAAGAGTAGGAAGCCCCAGCATCCATCACCCAGGAGTTCCACAAAATGGAGTGAAAGCAAATCTACTAGAGTCCAGAGTCATGAAGGTGCCCATAGACTGAAACATGCAGAGATGGCTCAGGGAAGGAGCCGGGGAGGGCTTCCCTAAGAAGCTGATGACTGAGCTGGGTTTGAAGACGGAAAGGTATCCCTGGTTGACAGTCAGCGCAAAGTCACAGGAGCAAGGGACTCCTGGATGTATCATGAGAAGAAATCAATGACTGGAGATGACTCTGGAGCCACAGGTAGAGGCCAGGTGATGATGGAATGGGGATGTCCAGCCGGGTATTTACTTCTTACTCCAGAGAAACTAGCAAAATTTTACATTTGTGATTATGAGCTGTTGAACTGAGGAGCTGATATTCATTCATTTATATGTATTTATTATTGTTATTATTATAGATTTTAGGATCTCAAAATGACCAGGCCCATTTTCAATGTATTTTTTAAATTTACGTACAGCAAAATTTACATGTTAGGTGCTACAGTTATGTTGCCAAGTGCATATATCCTCCTCCACAATCATGACACAAAATAGCTTTGTCTTCCAAAAAATTCACGGTGCTACTCCCTTTCCAACCCCTATTCTCTGTGGGTCTAACTTTCCTTTTCCAACATTTTGCATACATGGGGTCACACATTACATAGACAGGGTGAGTTTTTAACACAGAAAAAGAAATGCTCCAATCTGTGGCTTTGTATCTTCAAGTTCAGCAACTGTACTTCTTTGATACAGTGAAAGAGAAAATGAAATGTGTGTGACAAGTAAAAAATAGTAAATATAATAAAACATGGCTCCCCCGGCTTCTTCCAAATCACTGGATCTGGGCAAGGAAAGGCCCATTCTGGACTCTTTGCAGACCACGAAAGCTTGTGCCCAGGTTGCTGTCATTATTAATTCATGCGTGGTGAATATATTTGTTAAATCTATGGCTGTGGCCCCCCAAGCCCTCCGGCCCGCCACCATTATGCAGTTCCACAAATTCATTGCAAAGATGTGGCAAATAAATGCCTCTGCATTTTATTAGTATCTGCCTAGGAAATTCCATGGTCTTTGCTTTTACCAGAAAGAGAAATTAAGATGACTTGGCTTGACTTGTTGGTGCCATCTTTGCCAGTTCCCTTAGATCATAGCTTTCTGCTCTATAACCAGGGAAAGGAAGCTCCAAGTTCTGTCTGGGCACGATCATGGCCGAAAGGCTGGTGGCAGATGTAGAATGAAACTGGGGTCAGTGAATCAAGGAGGCCAAGACGCAAGTGACAGAGGAATTTGACAAGCTGTCAGCCTTCAACGTTACAGAGGGCGATGGCAAGGGTGGAGAGGGTAAACTTTGTTCAAGGGTTCTGTGGAGAAGACGAGATTGGATTTGGTGAAGACCCCTTGCATCTCTCATATTATTTTTTATGTCGTGGAACATTTATGAATAAATTAAACTTTATAAGAAAAAATCAGTTCTAGGTGTTTTGTGGGGTTTTTTTAATGTTAAAAATACTATATTCTGGTAAATCTTCACACCACAGGGATGAAAGGCAACAAATAAAGCCCTCTCGTTCTCCTCTCTTCCTACTAGTATTTCCTAGCAATTAATTTTCTTCCATATTCTTCTATAAATTTCCTGTTTATATACAAATACATGTATTTTCTGTGATATCAGATAGGATCATATTACACAGTAGTATAACTTGTTTTTTATCACTTAGTATCTTAATGTATGTTGGCCCCCATTCTGTCAGAACATAGAGCTTAGCTGTGTTTCTAAACAGCTACATGATATTGCATAGTGTGGCTGCACCATAATGTATTCTAACCAGGCTTCTATGGAAGGATTTAGATTATTTCCATTTTTTCCTATTACAAATAATGCTGCAATGAGCATCCTTGCACATATGTCTCCATGTACTCTTTCCAGTATTCTGCCAAGTATCAGCATGAAGAAAAACAGCTTCTTGAATTCAACTTCTATCTATGTTCAAATATCCTTGTCTTTTGTATCTATGATGCTTCTTTCTTAGAGTCCAGCCATCCTTTGAAATCAATCTTTTAATAAGCCCAAGCTTTATTTGTTTCTCTCCTTTTTAGAAGCTTGTCTCAGTAGAAAGAAGCCATGCGCTTAAGTTTTCTTGAAGCTTTCATGGTTTTTTTTTCTTCACTGGCTTGAGTATTTGTTAAGTATAAATATTCACAAATGTCTTGCTATTTTAAAATTTTTAGACTACAAGATAAGGGAGGCTGTTTATCTGATGACCTGTCTGATCCTGCTTTTCCAGATAGAGGGTCCTGAGTGGTTTAAACTTGGTTGAGCAGTGAGATGCAGCTATAAGGAAGAATAAAAGAGAAGTAATTGTCACATTTCTAGCAAGAGTGTTATGGAGCCCCAACTTCCCATCAGCTGGGGGAGGAGGAGAGTGAGGCTGGGAAGTCTGCCACAATATTTGGCATGGCTGGGCTTCCAGATTGCATCTATTTTTGTAGCTGCGTGAGTTGGGAGGAGATTAGAAGGATAGTCAAATTTCCTGCTCCAGGTTGTAAATTGATCAAGAGGTGGAAGGAGCAGTAGGTTGGGAGAGCAAAGACCTGATTGTGGGTGCCAGATTCCCCAGATATAATAACGGCACATTGGAAAAATCCTTTCCCTTTTCCAAACCCCCCTTCCTTCAGCTCTTAAAAACCATAATAAAAAAAGAATGCTGAGTTAATTGGTAGATAAGTCCTTCCTCTTCTAATATTTTATTGTTTTAAAGTTCTCAGAATGCTTACCCCAATTTTTAAAACCTTTCTACACTACTAGATTGTTTCTCCACATACTGTGTGTCACAAAGATTCACCCAAAGTGGAAGTTTCTTTGTTAGTAAATACATGTAGCAGGGAACTGGGAGTCAGATTATCATCTGTGCGCTCTCTGTTAAAAAGCTTTGCCTCCAGCAGCAAAGACCAGGCTGGAGTGATATACAAACTTGTTGCAGAAAATTGCAGAGCCACACAGGAACATCCAAGCCTCAGAAACACAGGAACCTGCTTAGGATCCAAAGATAAGCTAGTGACAAGGGGGACAGGTGGTTTCTATGCAAGGCTACATTATATGACTGCTCAGTTCTGCACCTTTGAGGGACCCTTTTCTGGGCAAATATTCTGGAGACAGCTAGTACACACATGTACCTGGTGCTCAGGGTGAGTCTCTAGTCACATATGTCCAAGGCAGCACCTTCCTGACCATGTCTGTCTAAGTTTCTCCAGAGGCCACAGCTACCGTGCTGCTACCTGGAGGAACATATATTTCTAGGATGCTTCCCTGATCTTTTCCTGCTCTGGGTGATCCCTGTGTGCTCCCTAATGAGGGTGTTTTCTTCAGCAGTTATATTCAGAAGATCTTTGGTCTCTTCAGAATTCTTTGACCTCTTGGGAAATTGTCAGCAAGGCCTGTGTCTTAGTCTGCTTTCTGTTGCGGTACTGAAAGACCACACACTGAATAAGTTTTAAATAATAGGAATTTGTTGGGCTCACATTTCTGGAGGCTGGATAGTCCAAGAGCACAGTGCTAGCATCTTTGAGGATCTGGTAGAGGCCTTCTTGCTGTGTCATAAAGTGGTACAAGATACCATGTGTGAAACAGGGCAAGCACACTAGCCTGAGTCTCTCTGTCTCTTCTTACAAAACCATTAATTTTTTTGTGGGGCCTGCTTCCTATGACCCGTCTTAATCCTAATTACCTTCCCAGAGCCCCACCTCTAAGTACCACTAACAAATTTGGGCATCAATTTCCCAACATGAACTAGGGTTCAAACCACGGTAGCTATATCTATCTATCTATGATCTATTTATCATCTATTCACATTCTATAAGGCAACCTATAGACCATGACTTGTGTGTGTGTGTGTGTGTGTTTTACCAGGGGTTTAACTCAGGGTCTTCACAATGAGCTACATTCCCAGCCTTTGTGAGACAACTTATTTAAAACAATGATTGAGTACCTCTACGACACAAGCTTCATACGATCAAAAGCCTTGCTTATCCTGTTATCTGCTGCACTCCCAACTTCAGAGCACTAGCTGTACATGGCAAGTGCTCAGTCAGTGCCTATCATTATCTAGTTTATCTTACAAATAAAAACACCGGGGCTTCAGGGTTAAAGATTGTCTTTCCAAAACTGCACAGTTAGCATGACAGCTAGGACGTGTACTGCAAGATGGTCTTTGCCACTGCTGTATATGTTTCTGCATCCCTAGGTCACCTTATTCTGTTCATGGTGATGGTTTATGGATTTGACTAAACAGTTATCTTTTGTAAGTTTATACCACAAAAATTCCACGGGTGAAAACTTTAGGTTTTTCTTTAGAAATCAACAGCATTCTACATATGACCAATGCAGGGTATGTGAAATTGGAAAATGAGGAAGTTTTGAAAGTATTACTTTCTTCAGAATTGTTACTATTACAGTTTCTCAACAGCGACACTGATTACCTAGGAGAGCTTTCCGATTGGGAACTCTGGCGAAAGTCCTATAAATGTTGCATGTTAGGAATCTCTGAAGTGAATCTCTGAGACTGGTGTATATTTTGGAGAGACTTAGAAATCTTCTTCCCTGCCTCACTTCTGAAATGCTAATTGGATGCGTGCACTTCCTCAGAAGATGACTGATTTGTTCGCCGGCTGATTGATATTTGGCATCACCCCCACACTGCTGCTCCTCACTAAAAATGCAGGAACAATAATCAAATGTTAAGTTTCTCAAGAACCTTTCTTCCAAAGAAAATCAAACCACTTGCCCTTTGTTATCTTAATTATCTCCAGAGCATCTTGGTGAGAGCATATTCTTACCTCTGCTCTCAGAGAGGTATATATGATTGGAAGCTCACCAGACTCAAAAGACCTGAGTATGAGTTCTGCTCTGTTACTGTGAGGATTCATGAACATCAGTTTGCTGCTCCTTTTCAGTAGCATGGGATTTCCTGCCTCGCAGGGCTGTTGTAATGGTAAAATGGGATGGCATATGTAAAATAAGAAAAAAATGATGTTATAAGGGAATTTCTGAGAGCCAGTTTAGCACATTGTAAAGAACGTGCATGGTTCTTGGAGCCAGCCATCCTGACCGTGTATCCCAATTCTACCGCTTATTTACTCTTCTACCTGGACAAATGATCTGACCCCTCTCTGCTCCAGCCTCCCAATATGAAATAAGGGGATAATAACAGTATACCCACCTCACAGTTGTTTGAATGATTAAATGAGAGGGTGCAGAAAAAGGTGCTAAAAGTGGTGCTTAGCTCTCAGTGTTCACTAAAAGAGTAATGATAAATTTTGGGTTTCTGTAAGGAATAAATCAGTGAAAGGGTTTACATTGAAATTATGTATATCCTGTGAAACGCTGTACCTACTGCATTCGCCCAGCTAGGATTCACGAGCCCGTGAGAATATAACGGTGCTCAGACAAAGCCCCTACCCTCCAGTGCTGCTGATTGCAGCTGGAATTGGTGGTGAGTGCAGGGAGTCATCTGGGACAGGGAAGGAGTAGAGAAGAGAACTTAGCTTCCTGGAGAGAGGGTCTAGTTTAGCCAAGTAATCTTCTTTCTGGCTGTAATAATCTTCTAAGAATGCTTTATTGTTGGGAGGCACTTTCATAAGCAGCCTTTGCATTTCTGCCTACCTTAGCTCTGTAGCATGGCAGGGAGATAAAGATATTTTGCAGTTAAGGGCACAGAGGGAAGATCTGGGCCAAGCAGCATTCACAAGGGCTCTCTGCTTATAAGTGATTTCTTCCTTCTCCTTTTTCCAAGTTGGATTTGGTGACCTTCTGTCCCAGGACAGATCTTATCCATTTTCTAGGGAATGTTTTTTACTGGTTCTCAGCAGTATGATCATGATAAGAGCATACTGTGCTCTACCATGACCATGGAAAGTCTGCTCAGAAAAGCTGTGTGTGTGTGTGTGTGTGTGTGTGTGTGTGATAGGAGAGGCTGGGCACAGGCAGACAGAAGTGGGGAATTCACACCTTCCTGTGCTGTGGGGTTGAATTCTGCAGACAGGTTAGGATCTCTGAACTTTGTAGATACCTCTTTAATCCTCTTTTCTCAATAGTAAAGTGGTTTAATCACACTCTTCTTGCCACTTTGGTCTAGTATAAGCATTTGAAGAGAAAAATTATGAATGGAGTTTCATACTTGAGGTCCCCCAAATGATGGAACCTTTCTGCCTTCTCATCCTCCATGACCCCATAGGAACTTCTCTCTAGTCCCAAGTCACCCCACTGGCTCTGCCTACAGATTCTGCTATGGGGAGGGGAGGGATGTGTCAGGCTGCTCTCCCTGACCCTGTGAAACACCCACTTGGGTTCATCTCTGGGCTCCCTCCAAGGAAGAGGAACCAGGCTCTTACTTTTTCTTGACCTTTGGTTCTTCACTGCTCTCTGTTCCTGCTCTGTCCCACTGGAGTTGGCCCGAAATGTCATAGAATCATCCCTTTCAGCAAGGGCCACACTTCAGAGGTCATCTCTACCAGCAACCCTTGTATTAACCTTCTATACATTCAAATTACACTGCCATTACTTGGAAAATGAAGGTAGCTTCTAAAAAATTCTCTGGGGTTAGACACTAGGGGAGGAAAACCATTTTTGTACCATCCTAATAAAGTTGCTGCTTGAATAACTCAAATGACAGGAGATGTACGTAAAGACAATATTTACCATTGATCTCCTTCCTTCCTTTCTTCCTCCCTTCCGTCCCTCTTTCTTTTTTTCTTTCAAAAATAGCATTAGAATATTTTATTATATTTTATCATATTTTAGGTATGATATAAATGTAATAGACTTTCCTCTCCAAGAATTTGGATTTACTGAGATAGTCACTGCACTGAGATCCAGACCCACCTTCAGCCTCTTCGAAATGAAAGAGCTAGGCCTAACCCCAACTTCCCTCTGCTATGATCCTAACCAGTTCATTGTGCATGAGTGACAAGCACCCTGAATACTCTGCCATCACTGATTGGATATTTGACCCTCAGCCAACCAAGTCCTGGACTTGAAAATAACAAAGGAGGGGTGATGAAGAACTGGATCAATCAGATTTTCTTTATTTTTTGCAGAATTTAGTGAAAGAGTATAGGGTAACAGGTCACTGGTGTTTGGGGCCAAGATAATAAGGCACAATTAAAGAAGTACAGACTGAAATAAAGGCCAGCTTGGTGGGAGGCCTCAGCTCAGCAGGCTTGGTTTCCACTATTGTTAGTACTAGGCCTGTTCTGGACCCTGAGCAGTTTTCCATTTCTGAAGGTAGCAGCTTCTCTTTGTTCTAGAAGTCTGGTTGGGCGGCTTTCCCTGCTGTGTTTCCTTAGGATTTGGCCAGCGGTACTAATCTTGGTTTTGTTGTTTCCATATGTATTTTTTCAAAAGTACTCATCTCTTGAAGTTACCTGCATGAGTTTGTGCTCTTTGTAGCAACAATGTCAACGATCAACTTCTAGGGAGCCCCCTTTCTCTGCCAGAGGGGACAAGCAGCAGAGAAGCTGGGCTCTTCAGAATAATGGCCTTTCCTGCACCCTCGCCAGTTGAACACAGCTGCCCATCCCTACTGCAAGCAGTGACACCACCATTCTCTTGTATTCTTTTCACAAAACTTCTTATCATCAATATGACCTTTGTATTAGTTTCATTTTGTTCCTCCAACAAAGTACCACAAATCTTCTGTCTTCAAACAACATGAACATGTTCTTTTACAGTTCCAGAAATAAGAAGTACAGCATAAATCCTATGAGCCTAAAATCAAGCTGTGGGCTGGCCTAGGTCCTCTGGGGACTCTGGAGACTGCATCCCTTGCCTTCTCCAGTCTCCAGCCACTGCCTGTTGGTCTGCGGCCCTACCTTGTATCACATTTTCTCCCTCTGCTTCCATTCCACAGGCTTTTCTTTGTCTGACCATCCTGTGCCTCTCTGCTATGAGCCTTTATATCACAGTCAGGGTGCACTGGGATAATCCAAATGGTTTCCACATCTCTGGATCCTTAACTAAATCACCTCTGCAGGCTCCTTTCCCACGTAAGGTTGGATTGATATATTTCAGCTACAAGAGTCTTCCTTTCTGCAGGCTAGAACTTCCATGGATAGGAAAGAGAGACTCATCTCATTTGTTCATCCCAGGGCCTGGGATGGAGCTTAGCACATAGTCAATTCTGATAAATGCCTGTCCAGTGAACAAATAAATGAACTAATGGAATGGCCAGAATTTCTAATGTTCCATAGCTCCTTTGATCTAGAATAGTATCCGGTTTTGGATCTTCTAAGCCAACACTCTCTAAGCCAAACTGTTCTGCGCAGTATAATTTCTATAAGACACCTCATGAAAAAAGAAAACAGTCTGTGGACAAATAAGTCTGGGACATCCACGAACTGTATCTCATGCTTGGAGATGTTCACATTACCATTGAAGTCTCTGAGAAGCTCCACAATAAACTTCATTCGTTGAATGTGCAGTTTGGTAGCTCTAGAACGTGTTTGACCAGGGTTGTTCTTTCCTTGTTATGCCCCTTCATAATATGCCACAAAATTAATGTTCAGAAAACTCATGTTGGGAATGCAGCTCTTATTGTTAAATTATAGCATTCTTTTTCTGTACTTGTTGAGTTTTCTTTGTTCTCCTCATCCTTTCCTCCTCCTTTTGCCTTCTTTGTCCTTTTTAATTGTTAGCACTGAGCTGATTTTGCCTTAGCTTTCCTCACTGCACAGCGAGGTGGTCCCATCTCCTTCCCTGTCTCAGGAGCCCTTGCTGGAGGGCACCCTGTACCTCCTGGGCCCTGGTCTGCCCAGCAACACCGTTCTAAAATGCTGCTGCCACATTCTTGTATTCATCTTTGGTTATGTGACCTCCTTCCACCTTTTAGACACTTTTTAAGGCCAGTTGTTTCAAATGTAGGAGAGGGATTTATTCCATGACCTTTAAATTGCATCATAGCTGAGAAGCAAAAATGTTGTCAACCTGTGGACAGTGAACTTATGCAAGGTGTTTGTGGTGTAAGTCCTAGAGGAACTACATGTTATGGTTTGAAATCTGCTTTAACTTTTGGGAAGGCTGGTCCTGGAGGCATCAGCCAACCTGGTCTTCTAGCAATATGGTAGCTTCGGCCAGACTCCACCACCCGAACAGGCTCGGAGAAACAGTTGCTGGGCTGGGAGTGCAAGCCACATTCTGGTCTCACTGAGATGTTCTTCTCCTCAAATTAAACTACAGGTTTTGTCTAACCTTTCAATCCCTGGCATATCTCCAGGGTCCAACAAGTGAAATTTAGATCCCATACAAGGCATATTTTGGTATAATTATATTTCCGCATTATTTTACATGTTATAGTGACTTCATGATCTTATGTAGCTCTATGACCAACCCTCTGAGTTGTTACTATTTTACAGATGAGAGAACAAAAGCTCAAGTTAATATGACCAGTCTACAAGTGATTCCATTTCACATCTTTGGGCTCTTAAAAAATTAAACATGCTAAAAATATTAAACAAATAAATATCTGTAAAATATTTTCATGCTTGTAGTACACTTTTATATACCTGATCTTATTTAATCCTTGAAAATATTCTGTAGTACAGAGCAAGACAAGTATTTTAAACCTTATTTCATAAGTGACAAAAACTAAAAGGCAGGTCACAAAACTAGTCAATGGCAGCAACGAGATTTAAAAACACTACTTCCAAATTTATGTGTCCGACACTTTTAGGTAGGCAGACGCCTTGTACTGCAGGCCTCTTGGAGGCCTCACTGTGGGAAAAAGGTATAAAATATACAGAAACTAGAATTCTGGTATTTAAAAATCTAGGCAACAAGCTGGAGATTAAGAACTGGCTAAGGGGCTGGGGATATAGCTCAGTGGAATAAGTGCCTACCTAGCAAGCGCAGGGTCCTGAGTTTGATCCCCAGTACTGCCAAAAAAAAAAAAACAAAAAAAAACTGGCTAAGGTGTTTAAGACAATTGAATCAAAAGTTGGCCAGATATATTTTGTGCCTATAGGCAAGTAGATTTGGGAACTGAGCGGAGATGGGGTGTGGAAATCCCTCCCTGTGTATCCCAAGGTTTGAGTCCAGAAAGGAAGGAGACTTTACCCTTTATCTCTGTTCCCTATTCACTACCTCTCCTCATTGTCAGGCAGTTCTTTCTTATTTGTAAATGAATTCCCTCTTGCTGCAATTTGAGCCCTTCTCCTCTTGTCCTGCCCCAGAGAAGAGGAAGCGAGTTTGTTACCAAACCTTTCTATTTCACACTGGCTAGAATATAGCGGGTAGTTGTCTGGTTTCAGATTCCCTATTGCCTATGTCTTTGCCCTGAATAATTTAGAGGAAGCTCTTTGCTTTTATATTTTGAGAACTGCAGCAGTTAATATGAAAGCCATCTTCTGGAAAAATATATTAATTACCACCAGGATTCAGGTTGGAAGAATTCCAGTTAGTGACAGGGTGCAGGTCTGGGATGATGCAGAAAAACACAGCAGGGCTGGATGTCCTTTGCCTCCCAAAGCTGGACTCTGACAAGGTCTCCAATAAGGCCATGTGGCCTGTCTCTGGCAGTAGGGACTAGGGAGCTGGCCTAGCTGGGAGCGCCTGTGTCTCAGGCCCTGCGGGGGCTCACCCCCTTGCTGAGGACCATGTTCCTGAAGAGAAGTCACCAGGCAACTCCTCATTTGGAATTTTCTCCCCCCCACACATGGGATAATTTATGGCCAGCCCCAAAATAAGCTCCTGAAAATATCCAAACAATGTTGTTGTTGTTGGGTTTTTTTTTTCCTTTTCCCTAAGCATTTTACATCCAGGCCTCCATCAGGCAAATTTCGGATAAAAGGTGATTAGTGTTTTGGCAGGATTTTCACGAGGCTTTCTCTTGTCTTCTTGCCAAAGAGCTTGCCAGGCCCAGATTTGATTAAAATGGCAGTGGGCTCTGCTACTTGAATGTAATTAGAACCATTCATTAAAGCTTTTGCTGACAGTTTGGCAACCTGTGCATTTTTCAGCGTATGGCCAGCAGCCCATGGAAACGGCCCGCAGGACCAAGGGCCCCACCCACGGCCCAGGCCCAGCTCAAAGAACAGGGAAGGGACAAGCTCCTTGGCCAGGAGGTTTCTGTATGGCCAGACAGGCATTTGCAGCCTCCCTCTAGGAAGGTTTTGTAACTGGATTAAGGGAGATAGGAGTGCCACCTTCTCCTGTGGAATCGAAAGGGGGAGTTTGCAGGTGCCTTTCACAGGGAATACAGTGTGCTTCGGCTCTAGAGACAAGCACCATTGAAAAACCCCATCACACCAACACAGACCACCACGGGACAGTGGGACACTCTACAGCAAGGTCATGGCCTATTTTTCTACCTTTGGTACCTAATTCCCGGTCTGACACTGAACAGATACTCAGTCAATGTTAATGAGTCAGTAACAACCTGGCAAGAAGCAGAGAGAAAAACTCTTCTTTTGAAATCAGAGGCATCTTCTCTCTGCCTCCCACTCCCACCCCAATACCATGCTCCCTCTCACACATTTGCCAAGGTCGTTTTTCTAAAGTGCCAGCATGGTCTTTCTTTTTGTCTAATACATTTCAGTGGGCCCAGTGATCTTTGAGATGAGGTTTACGACCCTCAGCCCGGCCTTTTCTGCCCTTCAGCTCAAGCTCTCCCACCCCCGTGTCTACCCTCCAAGCACCCTTTGTCGTGACCTCTAAATTCCAGGCAGTCCTTGATGTCCTCTCTTAGTCTCTTGGTTTAGAAAAAGCTGTTCCCTCCATCTCAGCACTCTCTTGCTAACATAGCTTCCTTGGTTCCCTGCAGCATGTTTTGAGTTCCTTCTTGAAATGTCACTTTTGCCATTAAGGTTTCCATATATTACTTAAAAGTCCCCCAGAATAATTATCCAGCCCTTATCCTGATGCTGGCACAGTCTGTTAATAGTCCACATGTCTCAGCCCCACTGAACCGTCACCTCCCTGAAGACAGGACTATGTCTTGTTCTCCTGTAAATTCAGAGCCTAGTACAGGATTTGCGTAGGGTAAATGCACATTTTTTAAATGAGTGGATAAATGTAGTTGAATATAGTGAATATATTTTGGTACCCAGTGATTTGATTTCTAGGTCTTGCCATTGTGCAAAGTGTCTCTGGTGTGTAGTACACAGATGGTTGGTTGGTTCAACCCTTAGCAGGTGGTGGATGGTGCCTTTAAGACAGTGCACAGAATAATCAGGAAGTCATGTGCTTGGCTCTACCAAGGGGCCTTATGCCAGGGTATCACAACCGAATGGGATGACTTGGCCTGTCTTGCAAATCCTCTGACGCCCATTCCCTGCCTCATTATTGCTTTAACACTGACTCTGGTCCGTGCTTGACTTGGCTCTTTGATGTCCGTCTTGACTCCAGAAAATTCCTTTGGCTTGATTTTGGCACTCCTGACATGGCCTGTGACAATGCTCTGTCCACTGTCATTCTGCAATCAAAATTCCAAATTTCAGTCACACTCTTCTGTGCATTGCAATCCCATTCCATTCCATTCCATAATGAACTAACCAAGCACTTGGATAACCGCACTGAGAAAATCAAGTGATACAGCCATGTTCTGGACACTATCTGAGCATGCAACAAGCACAAAGGTAGACAGGATACCTTTCATGTTTGGCACCTGAAAGGGAGATCTACAATGGTTTGAAAGTGAAGTAGAAGGTGTTTGAAGTCACCTGTCTTTGGCAATAATTTCAATTACCTATTGTTCTGTATCTTGCTAATATACTTTACGTCTTTTTTAGCACATACTAATTATACAGAATGATGGATTCATTGTGACATTTTTATATGTGCATATAATGTGCAACCTATAGATGATGATTTTTGTGATAACCAGCCTTCCTTTTAGCTTTGCCTTTCTTTCTTTATTATTTAATTTATTTGTTTTTTATTCAAGCTGAACAGTGGGGAAGACATGTCTTAGCTCAAATCATGTCTTTGACTTCAAAAAATAGCAATTTCTGGGTCCATTAGAATGGTTCTGAGTCTCATCGACAGCAGTCTTTGTCACAGAGTGCCCAGTTGAGGTTACTGAATGAAATTTTGAAGGATGGACATATCTAGTCAAGGTAAAGTTCTTTTCTAACTTACTCTGGTTTCTCCAGATGATGTTTCTGGTGATTTCCAGAGAAATAGAACATTTGCGAGTAACATTTTGAACACTTTGCCGTATAAAAGGGATTCCAGTCAGCATACTCTGATCATATATAGCCTCTGTACAGAGCTTGAGATCTCCTTTTGGCTGTAAATGTTAGCAAGCATCATGAGGCCAATGAACTTTGTGCCCCTCTGCATCTAGAAAGTTCCAGGGAGCTGTGGAGAGCAAGCAGATACTATGGTAGATTTCAACAGAATTACTTATGACACATAATGTGGTCAACTGAGAAGGGATAAGGTAAAATGAATTCAGTGCTTAAGAGTTCAAAGTTTGAGAGGGGAAGAAAAAGAGAGTTCATATCTTAGATCTACTTCCTGTTTGATGTGTGACTCTGAGGTTCCTTAGTCTATATGGCTGTGATCCCTATCTGAAAAATGGAGGTTTTGGTAATACTTACCTCATACAGATAAGCTTGTACATAACTTTTGCAAAGATAAGGGCAAATGTATGAATAGAGGCCTTTATCCAAGACATCTGTTTACCTTACTATCCCTCCATTCTTGTTCCCCAGAGGGTCTAACACATAGCTTCGAGCACATACACATGCATGCATGCACACATCTGCCCCTTCAGCAAACAGGTACTTAAACTTGATCTACAGGGAGGGATGTCTTGGGTTCCTGGTGGGCATTTCCCCTTGGCTTTGTGAACTCCTTATTCCGTAAGAAGAAATACAGTCAGAGCAGAGGGAGGTCTAATAGAGTAAGGCCAGGGTAGAGAATCCAATTTTTCAGCCCTAAAATTAGTACTGTTTGCAGGGTTAATATGAACATTGAGGGTTGGGGATATAGCTCAGTGGCACAAGCGCTTGCCTAGCAAGGGTAAGGTCCTGAGTTTGATTCTCGGTACCAAAAATATATATGAACATTGAGATTCTAGCGTGTGGGGTAGTGCCTGGTCCAGAGCAATGTCCACTAAGTACTAGATATCCAATGTTAACAGTATTACTATTTATCTCTTGAGAAGGGGGAGGTGGGTGCGGAGGAATGAAACTTATGACTGTTCTAAGAAGCTTTATATCAGAAAGAAGATAGAAGAGGAATTGGAGAAAGGCTGGGTATAAATGTGATTTTCATGTCACCTGTGGCCACAAGTCTGAGTGCAAAGCCCCCTAAGAATCCTAGGATCAACAGTAAGAGTGAAGCAAAGGTATTGCCATGAAGATGTTGGGCAAAACTTCCATTTGGACTGTGAACCATGTAACTGTGGCAAAGAGAACCTGAAAGTGGTACCAGGCCTTTTCCTAACCTAAATCTTGGTGGCAAGTCCTGGTTCTAGGACAACCATCTCCCAGAAATAAGTGAATCATTTCATGTCTTTGAGCCTCTTCCTCTTCATGTACAAATTGGGGATGAAGATGTTGACAGTGCTCAGCTCACCGGGATATTGGTGGGGCCAGCAGAAATCGTGTCGTCTGTTGGTGTCCTGTGTGAATGCTGCACCGCTATTTGCTGGTGCTGTTTGCACCATTCTTGAAGGCCATGATAGCAATGCTCTCACTTTCCAGAGGAAGCAACAAGGAGAACCTCTGCGACTTGAGTCCCCTGGTGGAGGAGATTTGGGGTGGTGGGTGTACGTATCAAGGGTGGGATTGGCCCATCTTGGAACCATCGAAACCGTGGAGAGTCAGAGAAGAGCTTTCAAACTTGAAAGCTGCTGCTGTACTAGCTGAGCAGGTCGCATCACATCCAGTCCAGTGTTTCATTCCTGAAGACTTTTCTGGCCCTTCTGAATCCAACAGTCAGGGAAGACCCTGTTAAATCTGTGCAAACCCTGCACATGACTTGATACGCTTCACGCCCCAGTGTAACCCTTGCTGACAACAGCTGATCTGGTGGCCCTGCCTTGAAAGCTTAATTCCATCTAATTTCAGGAAGAAGATGAGAGTGTTGGCACAGAGTGTTGACAGGCAGTTCTAAAACTTCAGCAATCACAGCAGTTGTATTTTTCTTCTGATAAACACATTATATATTTTTAATACAAATTATCTAGATGTATATATATATTTGTGTATATAGATATATGTATGTATTGATTAAATAAAATACATATAATTATATATTTACACTTGTACATAAGTTGAAAAATATAGTTGGGACTACATAAATGGACAGGAACACTTTTATATAACTCATTAAAAACAGAATTTACATTTTTAACTTTATTTTTGTGATATTCTACCTTTGCTTAACAATTTTACTTCTGAGGTTCTCTTCTAATTTGATAAAGTATGCAAAGCATAAAATGTATCAAAATATATGGTGAATGTTTAGAGTTTTAAAAGTTTGTTACTATAAAAGACACATTGTCATTAATCTCTCTTAAAATACTTTGCCTCACTTCAACACACTTTTTACATCATTCTTGCCACTTTCTGAAACAGCTCGGGAAATCCTCTTTTGTGAATGTCTTCCTGAACTGTGGTAAAAAAAAAAATTATAGTGAGCATTGCTGTTGGATGCCATCAGTGAAACGTCAAGCTTGTGAAAACATGATGTGTCCTATTCACCTTACTCACTGGATCTGTTGTGACTTCTGGTGCTTCGTCAAAGCCCAAATGACCACGAAAAATAATCATTTGGGATTGATTCAGAGCATAAAGACAGTCACAACAGCATAACTAAAGACACTCCTGAAAGAAGACTTGCAGAGCCGCTTCAGAGAGTGGCAAGAACTATGGGATGAGATGAGTGTGTTTGAAGCTAGGGGGAATAGCCTGAAAGGGTAAATGGCAATATATGTTTTATTGTAACATTTTAAACTCATTCACCATATTTTAAAAAATATAAAATAATAAACCCTATATATATGTGCATGTATATGTATTTATTTAATCATATGTATGATGGCATATAAATAATTATGGAAATAATATAATATTCAACCATGAGCACTACACTGCTGCAGTAAATATTTCTTTACAATGAAATTCATGGAGTCATTAAAAATAATGTCATAGAAGAATATTTACTGGCATGAGAAGTCATTCACAATATATCTCTGGGTGAAAAAAAGGTTATAAAACAATAAATACATTATAATACCATTTTCATTTACTATATGTACACACACACACACAGAGAAAAAGCCTGGAGTGACTACAGCAAAATGTTATCTGATTTCTGTTTGGGAGATAGATGAAAACGTATTTCAATTTTCTTTTGTTATACGTATTTTCCAATTTTTCTACAATGGAAAGAAATCACATTTATAATAATTTAAAAAGTTATAAATCAGAACTGTGCTGCCTGGAGTTTAGCACAAACATGGGGCTCCAACTGGGGCTCTGCCATTGCCAAGGAAAGCGGAGAACCAACTGTTTGGTTTCACACATGATGCTGGTGAGACTGCAGCCAAGGGCAGCATTTGTGTGTGAGTGTGACCATTGAGACCAGTGCCCGGGAACTTGATCATCACGCACGCCCACGTCCTTTCCATACTGTTCCCAGTCTGGTTAAGATGCTGCTCACAAGATGCATATTTTTACTTGGGAAAGAGAAGTCTGAATCGAACTGGGTCCTCTGCTAGCTATGCTGCACATTTGCACCAATATTTATCCCATCTGTTCTGAGAGTCTGCTCCCCATTACTTACCAAAACTGTCAATGGCTCCCCATTATTTACAAATTCTTTGGTCTGGCATGCAAGAGCTGGGGAGGCCTGCCTCCAGCCTGTACCTCTCCCTCAGATTCCTTCCAGATACCTTCCACTTTAGCCAACCTGGATTGCTAACCATTTTCTAATGACTCAGAATGCTTTCAGCTGCCATGATCAGAAACCCAACAAACTTATACAGAAAGGAAATGTGTTCTGCCACATTATCAGGGATTTTAGAAATTAGTTGGATCCTGTAGACCGGATGCAGTTTGTTCCCCAGGGGTTTATGTGTTGGAAATTTGGTCCCCAGTGTGGCAATTAGAAGTGTTAGGACCTTAAGAGGTAGGACCTAGTGGGAGGTCGCCAGACTGGCCTCTCCCGACTCCTTGACTTACTGTCTTGCAATGTGATCTCCCTCATACATGTGCTCCCACTATGACACCATCTGCCATGATGTGACCCAGCCAAGGGGGCTCTCACCAGAGGCTGCCAAGTGGATGGTGCTGCCTGATCTTAGACTTTCTGCCATGATCTCACTGTGAACTAAATAAACCTGTTCTTTATAGGAGCCTAGCTTCAGGTGTTTTGTTATGTGAATGGAAAACTGACTAGTAGAGTGGGCCAAAGGGATGATCAGCAAGCAGCCCTGTGTGTCATCAAGGACCCCATTTCTCTGCTTTTCCATTCTTCATGTTGGATTTAACTTCGGACCAGAAGCAGCTGGCTAGAGCAGTTTTAAACACTCTCTCCAGACTTGGCAATGCCCTGAAGACAAAGGGTCACCATTTTTCCAGTGGCTTTCTCTTGGAACAATAAAAATTTCCCAAGAAGCCTTCTTAGAAAATGACTCCTCACATCCCATTGGCCCACTCAAGACATATACTAGTCCCACACTGGTCAGTTATATGGTGAATAAAATTGTCTTAGGGCTGAGAGAGGACTCCGATTTCATTGATGACTGGGAGCTGCATAAGAGAGGGGCATGTACCTAAAGAAATTTGGTTTAAAAGAAAGGAATTCTGGGTGGCTATGTCAAACTGACATTGTTTCCTACCTCATGTATTTGTGCATACTCTTGCCCTTCACCGGGATGCTCTTCTTTCTAATTATTCTATTCAAGTTTTAGCTTTTGGTCTATCTTTTGTGGTCTGGTTCAAGGCACAACTTTCATGAAACTGACTCAGATCTCCCCAGCTAGTTATAATGTCTAATCCTTTAAAATTATAACTTCAGTTATTATATTTTTTCCTAAAGGCCTTTAACAGTTTTCTTTATACCGTGGTTATTTGTGAGTGTGTCTGTTTTTTTTTTTACATGAAGGATTACAAAATAGGTCAAGGCATCTATTAGAACAACTACTATTCAAGGTCAGCATGGCCAAGCAAAGCATTGTTTATATGCCTCCATCCTTCTCACCTTAGATGTATGACAGAATAGAGCAAGGAACTTTTTCTAGCTGAACCTAAATTCAGCCTCAGAGTCATTCATAACAGAGTCCCCCAGGAAGTCTTTATAAATTATTTAGAACGAATGCTAATATGAAACCTATTTGCCATTTTGAGCATTGAATATGCAAGACACAGAACAGGGCTTTGGGTCAGAGATAAGAGTCACAGTGAAATAGATACAGAGATGAACATTGCACACATATATCCTGGAATGTATAATCTATAGGAGAAACATATGCACATACAAATGCCTCAGAAGCAGACATAAGGTGCTTAGCACCATGCCAAGATACTCACACACTGACCTTTGTGATGGGAGGGCACCAAAGAAAACTTTGGAGAAGGTATCTCTCCAATTAATTTTCATTTAGTACATACATTTTACTTAATCCCCGGTTGTTGGATAAACAGGTTACCTCAGATAGTTCCATATGATTAAAAAATACTAGAATGAATATCTAGGTAGTCAAATTTTAATATGTTTTAAATTATTTATACAGGTGAAATTCCTTAGACTGGCTAGGACAAAGAGTATATACATATATAATATATATTCATAGTTTACTAGCTCAATTATTGGACAAAAAGATATGACAAATTATACTTCAGTGAGTAGCCTTGTGCATATATCTTCTTAAATTTTGCCAGTGTGCCTCATGAGAGATTTCTAGAAATGGGACAGCTGGATCAATCATATGTGATGTTTATAGCTATTGTGAACTTCCCTTCTACAAAGATTATATAATTTCAAATCCCACTAGCAGTGTCTGACCATGCCTGCTTCCCTGATCTGCACAGTGGTTAAATTTCTGGAAGGCTATTCCAGCCTCCTGTTCCCTTGTGCTTCTCTGATTGTAAGTCATGTATCTTGAACATCATTTCCTATGATTAAGAGTTGTTTGCATTTCCTTTCCCATGTCAGCCTGTACATATGTCTTCCTCACTTTTCTATAGGATTTTGATCTTTTTATTCTCTACTTTTAGAAGTTATTTATGTGCTAGGAGTATTAACCTGTTTTCTATGATGCAAATTGTTCTTTCTTTTTAGTTTTGTCATTGGTACTTTATTATCCTTGGGTGTATTGTTACTGTGAAAACATTTATTTTTAAAATTTTTATATCAAAACATCACTTATATAATCTAAAACTGATTTTAAACTTTACTTAATCCAATAATTTCTTAATCTTTTTGTGTAAGAGACAGACAGATGCTCACACAGAATCTATCCTGAGATCACACAATGCATTCAGTTGTTATGTCTTTCAATTTCTTCATTCTGGAACAATGCCTTATCCTTTCCTGACTTTGACATTTTTTGAGATGCACAGGCCAGTTATTTTATAAAATATATCTGTTTGGATGCAGTTAACTCAGATTCAGCGAAAACTGCTGATCTTTTAAAATAAATGCAATCTTTCAGTCATCATTTGCTTTCTAAAAATACTGTCCAAAACCCCCACAAAATTAATTGTGTTCCTTGGTTGTTCCCCCCTGGCAGGTTGTAATCCCCTCACTTTCCAGGTTTAACATTCTGGGAAAAGATTGGGGGTTAAGAATTTCTTATGTTTACAATCTGCTACTCTCCTGCATCTTCTTCTTTGAGGCAGTTGCTGAGTTCTCTTGAGTTTTCCAGGTGAAGAATGTGATCCTCTGCATTTAGAGGTTGTTTTACCTCTTTCTATGCAATTCTTATGCCTCTGTTCATTGTCAGGAACCTAGCAGCATTGACTGTAGTCTCTAGATAATGCTGAAATCTTTTCTAGCCGATTCTGACTGCCAGTGGAATTCCTACCTTGGAAGGACTCAGCATTTGTAAAAGGAACTTGCTTTCACAAAGGATATGTATGGGTAGGAAGCACTAGTGGCAGGTAGGATGATGAACACCATGCTCACTCAAGTCCCCAAATAAAACAGGGTTCAGAGGAAGAAGAGTAGGATTATTTGCTACAAAGTTCAGAGATGGACTCACTGACCACAGAAAAGTTTAATGAAAACATACTGATGTGCCTCAACTTGTGCTAGGTGATGGCTATAGAGAGGACTGGGGGAAATGCATTTGTACTCCATTTCCTAGGAGGAAAGGTTAATTCAGGTACAGAAAATTATCAATTATGAAAGAATCAAGCCAAATGCAGACACATGAAAACAAACAGAAAGCTTGTGAAGTTTAGGAGAAAGCAAAAGAGGTTATGGATGATTGAAGAAACCATAAATAAGAAAGACTGATTGATTACATAAAAATCCAAACACTTTTCACATAGCCAAAATTAAAAGGCAAACAAACAAACAAACATATAGGGTAGGAAAAAAGAGTTTATCACTACCTGGCAAACATGCATGAATTAAAACAAAAAACACTAAGAATGACCTCAGTTCTTAAATGAACAAGGAGCTGCAAATTAGAGCCATAAGGAATTATGGTCTTTTTCTTGTTAATGCTAACTGTGTGTGCACATGCATGTGTAGAAAATATTATTACTTTAAAGATGGAGACTGGAATTCTTTAAGTGGGAAAGATATCTGTGTGTGGAAAAACATAATATTCTGTAGGAGATGAAGAAGCCCACAGGGTGCTGGGGGTATAGCTCAGTGGAATAAGCGCTTGCCTGGCAAGTGCAGGGTCCTGAGTTTGATCCCCAGTACCGCCAAAAAAAAAAAAAAAAAAACAGAGAAGCCCACAGGGCATAGGCTGAAAGGGCCTAGGTGAATGCCTTGATTACTTTTCTCTCCTTGCTAAAACACAATACCCGGTGCCCAAAATAATGGAAGGAAAGACTTATTTAGCTCACAGTTTGTGGAAGTTTCTGTCTATAATCAGCTGGCTCCAAGGCAGGGCAGCACGTGGCAGAGGGCAACAGTTCATGGCGGCAGAAGACAGCAAAAGCAACAAAAGCAAAAAGGGAGAAGCAGCAAGAGCAAGTTTCTTTCCCTTCATTATAGTGCATGTAAGCTACCTGCCCCAGGACGGATGTAGCACTCACACCCATAAGCCCAGCATTGCACCATGAGTCAATCAAAAACTCTAGGAGCCCAAACTATGACTGCATGAGGCTTTGTGGGAACATCCAGACACAAACCATAACAATGAGGGGAAGAGAAGGAGAATTACTAGGCATAACAATGTGGAAAGACTACGAGTGGAAGTGGAGTGGGTAGTTCTGAAGTCACTGGGGCAAGAAGGGTTGAGAAAAACAGGCATAGAGAGAAAGAGAAGAGAAGCCATTTGGTTGCTATGGAAATGGCTTATGAAACTGGGAATAGAGATGTGATATCTACTATGAAATTTTAAGTTATTTGCTGTGCTAGGCAGCATTCTCAGTAAACATCTCCTCTGTACAACTATTTCATTAGAAAGATTCATTTGCTTTGAGAAAGCCAAGAGAAAGAAACCATTTTCCCATTTTCGCTCTGTTAGAAGAAGGAAACAGCCATAAGACATGAAAAGCAAATGAAATTTGGTGACAAAAGTAGCTGCTCCAAGAAAAAAGATGACAGAAAAATCATTTTTAAACAATAATAAAAAGCACATGACTATAGTGAAAGCCAAGATGAAATATTCTCCAGAGCAGGAATGAGAGGGAAGATGGTATAGTCAGGAATGGTTGAAGCCTTCTGACTCATGGAGGGTGATTCAAAGGCAAAGATCTCTAAGAATACAGAGAGGGATTAAACTGGCCTCAGACTCCGTGGAGATGTGGCCCTGCGGGAACACATCACAACATGGTCCAAACTAGTCACCTTCAAACTGTGGTCCTTAAGCCAATGATGTTACATCTGAATGGCCCATGAATTTGTTATAAGTGCAAACTCTTGCATCCAATTCCAGGCCCACTGATTCAGAACGTCTGAGGATGGGGCCCAAAACTATTTAATAAGGTGATTCCATTGCATGCTAGAATTTTGAGAGCTGCTGGTTCAAACTGTAGCTCAAAGAGAAAACTTTAACTGTTACCATCCAGTGTTTCATTCATTTATGCAGCAAATATTTGTCATGTGTCCATCATGGGCCAGTTATTATCCTAGGCTGTAGGGTTCTGAAGAACAAGACTGAAACAGTGCTTATTCTGGTACCACAAAGCTTTCAGTATTTTCTTTCAGTAGTTCTTCTGTCCATCCTATTATATTAATTATTAAATATCTGCCCACTTGGTTAAGGCTCAAACCCTGAGCATTATTTTTTCCCTCTCACACTTCCCTTGGGAAATAATGTTGACTTCACCTTCAAATATATGCATAATTTTGTTTCTTCTTATCACCTCCACTGTTATCTACAATTCCTGATGGATGAGATCGTGGAGTTAAAGTGGGAGGAAAAAGAGGGAGTGGTAGAGACACCACAGTGATCCTGACTCTCCACTTCTGAAGATATGCATGTCTTCACATTGCACTCAGAGTAAAGTCAAAGTCCTCATGGTAACAGACAAGGGTCTCCAAGGCTATGCTTGAAGGTTCCCCGTCCCCACCCCGTGTCTATTCAGCACCTGTACTGGTCTCCTATCTGTCTTGCTTCTTTATCCCAACAAGGAAAGGGTTTTGTTTTGTGGCTTTTATAGAAGCCGAGTGTCTTTTGAATACTCTTCTCTCAAATATTTACATAGCTAGTTCATTCATGTCCTTCAGCTTTTCACTTAGAAGTTACCTCCACAAAGTCAGGACCATCTTACTTAAAGATGAGACCCCAAGCTCCCTTCCCTCTTTGCAGCTCACTGCTCTGGACCTTGAAGATGAGCCACAAAGCTTGCTGTCTTGTACGTGCCTGTGGACCCCTAGAATGAGAGTTTCTTCACACAGTTTTGTCTATTTTGCTCTCTTCTGTCATCTCAGGGCTGAGAACTTTGTTGGCCATAAAGTAGGCACATAATAAACGTTTGTTGAATGGGTAAGTAAAATGTTTATCCTGCTATTTTATAAATCAGCTTTACGATATGCTGTTTTCTGGCTATTTATCTCAAATTCTCAGAAATTTTTTATTGTGTATCTCCCTGACATTTTGGCACTTTGGGTTTAGGGTTGATTTCCTTGGAATTTTACAAGGTCACATTTGTCTCTCTTCCATTTGTCTGGGTATTCCCTCTCAGGACTTTCTGTAATAGAACATCTCTAATCTATTCAAAACCATAATATCCTATTGTGCTATGGAGCATACTTTTCTGTGTTTTCTCTGTCGAGGCTAGTATTGTTTATATTTGCATTTGTGTGTGTGTGTGTGTGTGTGTGTGTGTGTGTGTGTGTGTATTTGAATCTTCAGAAATTCACAAAGGTGTTTACCAAGCACATTTGTGCATGTGTGTGTGCGCGCGTGTGCTCCTGAGAAGCACTGTGATCTCTTAAAATATCCAAGCTACTCTGACTACAGCTCCTCTCTCTCACTGGAGGTGGCAACTATTTCCCACCTCTGGAACAGATTTCGCTCATCTGTAAAATGTAAACTCTGATGAGCTGAGAGAGAAAGAGCTTTTTCTTACTGCTCCAATATAGGCACAAATCCTGTTCTTTCTGCTTTGTCTATTGATATGATAGATTACGCTAATAACTTTCCTTGTATTGAATCAATTTTGCACCGTGGATGGAATTATTCCTGACCACAGTCTCTGGCACGTAAACAGTGTTCCATGAATGTATATTGAAGAGGGAGGAAGAAAGAAATGATAATGGAAAGATTATGAGATTGTGAATAAAAAAGAGCAGGATTGAAATCTAATTTCTCCCAGTTGTATGTGATGAGATTTAGAGTCTTGGTGTCATCTTTTGAAAAGGGAGATACTTATCTAAAATATTTATTATGACAATTAAATGAGACTGTAAATGTGAAAGAGCTTTGCAGACTGTAAGATGCCATGCAAATATTATCACTGTTATCACTATTATTGTAACAAAAATGTAAAGGCTTATAAATTCAGTCTCCTCTGTCAATACTACTAATTGAAAAGAGACAACCAAGTTATTTCTGCTATTTTTAGCCTCTCATGTATAATTTGAATATGTCTTTGTTTCCCAGCAGACTCCCCCAATATTCACTGCCAAATTTAGTTTACCAATATTATCAATATATTTAACACATGTCACATTTCATGATATCTTTTGTGACCCTATCATGAGAAACAAGGGTGTTGATAATTTGGCAGTTGTGCTCCATCCATGGAGCACTTTGTACTAGTTAATCACTGATCGCCTGTGTGAGTGGGTTTTAGGGTAAGGAGTTTCTGAAATCCCTGAACATAGATATAATTCCCTGCATTTTCTTCATTCAAAGTGGCAGATATATTTTGATCAAAAGTGGTACTGATGATTTTTAGGGAAAAGAGTGATTCTTAGGTTCTTAAAATATTAGGTAGCTGTAGAAATATATTTGAAGAGTGAGGGAACCTGCTTTTCTTAATCTCAACTCTACCACCAGCTGTGAGAATAAAGCAAGTCTCTTAACACACTGACCTCGGTTTCTTTACCTTTATTTATTTTTTTTTATTTTTTTTATTTTTTTTATTTTTTATTTTTTTATTTTAGAAACATAAAAGTACAAAAACATATTGACAAACAGACACCCATTATCATAGAAAATAGTACAATCACAACTAATCTATAGACAAGGTGATATGGTCTCAACAGTAGCTGTTGTTTTATCCATTGATATTTTCGAATTGTAGATGTATGGACCCATATACAGACATGCAAATTTAGTCAGACAGTTGATCCTCTCAACAACAGAAAAAAAAAAAAAAAAAAAAAAAAAAAAAACAAAAAAAAAAAAAAAAAAAAAA